>JANZXP010046768.1:0-11815 GCA_027576715.1 Erythroxylum flavicans | reverse complement strand
AGGTTTCAACTCCAACTCATGCTCCTTAATTAGCTCTTCTAGCTTAACTAGTGTGAACACATTTATAGTTAGTTCAATTTCGAAGAACCATATATGAGTTTTGGTAATCTCAATTGAGTCCAATTGAGCCTATCCCTAGCTTTCTAACTATTTAACTAGTTTTAATGAGCTCCCATGGGCTTATCTTAAGCTAGCTTTAGACACTTGAGCTATGGGAAAGTCATGTCAAACCGCTTATAGCTTATGTGAGTTTTATTGAGCTCCCTTGAGCTGAGGTTAAGCTCCTTACATGAAACCCAAGCACTTTCAAATATATCTTGGTGCGTTAAATGGAATTTGTAGCATTTAAGCTATAAAATTCCAACATAACAATCACAATGTAAAGATATTTTGTTTACATGCCTAAGGTCGCACCCACAACTCAAAATTATATGCTTCAACTATTATTTGTTTTCATTTTTGTATGTTCACTTGTTGAGTATGTTGTGTTTGAGTGGGAGCATATTTTTTTAAAATATATCTATGTGTATGTGGGAGCTTGTTGGAATTTTATAGCTTAAGTGCTACAAAATTTATTTGACGCACCAAGATATATTTGAAAGTTCTTGAGTTTCATGTAAGGAGTTAACCCCAGCTCAAGGGAGCTCAATCAAGCTCATGTAAGCTATAAGTGGCTTGACATGACTTGTCCTGAACTCAAGTGTCTAAAGCTAGTTTAAGGTAAGCTCGTGGGAGCTCATTAAAACTACTTAATTGCTAGAAAGCTAGGGATAAGCTCAATTGGACTCAATTGAGATTACCCCAGCTCATCTTTGGTTTTTGAGAATTGAAGCAAGCTATAAATGTGTTCACACTAGTTAAGCTAGAAGAGCTAATTAAGGAGCATGAGTTAGAGTTGAAACTCAAAGCGTAATGCACGAAATTGGTTATGCTAGATGAAGGAATCTAGCATGCTTGAGTGCAAAATGGACAATTGGGTGTATTATGAGCTGTATCACGCCCTAATGCATCTTCCCATGCATGCACTTAGAGTGCAAGTTCATTGTCTTCATATGGATATATGAATTCGGCCAAAAAAAGATGAATTCGACCAAAGGGTTGAATTTGGCCAATGGGGAAGATTTGTCATGTACCTTGCCTTAGAATGAACATACATGACACCTTTTCACCAAGATATGTGTACTTTGGATAAAAGGATGTGTTGCTTCAACCAATGGCTGTGACCATTTGTCCAAAAAGGGCTTCATGTACAAGAATGAATGGTCATGAGTGTACCATCATGACTTTAAGTGAAGATACATGACTGTTTGCCAAAGGATGTGTCCCTTGGCCAAGA
Organism: Erythroxylum flavicans; assembly: GCA_027576715.1. Lineage (NCBI taxonomy): Eukaryota > Viridiplantae > Streptophyta > Magnoliopsida > Malpighiales > Erythroxylaceae > Erythroxylum > Erythroxylum flavicans. The sequence continues at coordinate 10,479 of JANZXP010046768.1, read as the reverse complement.
GTCATAATGTTTCACCAAGAGACATAACTCTTGAAAGAGTCATGATGTTTTTACAAGAAACATAACTCTTGGAAGAGTCATGAATCTTCAAAGGCATCTTTTGGTGGCCTATAAAAGGGAATTTTGTAGTTCCTTTGGGTTTTTTTTCTTTGGTAGAATACTACCCTCTTCTCCCCATATTTGAGCCGAAAACACTCCCTTCTTTCAAGTCTCCATGTGTTGAAGCACTCTTCTATAAAATAGTTATTAAGCTTATTAAGAGCATTGTGGGTGAACCATAAGGATTGCTACTTTCAAAAGTTAGCAACTTTTCTGAACTTAGTGCATTGTGACGAGATCGGTCTACTCCATCCATTCCAACCACGAGAAGTTGGAGGAGAAGAAGCCATAGTGGATCTCTATAAGGGAGCAAAACATCAAGCATACAAGGAATTATTCTACTGCATTTCAAGTTAGTATATCATCCGTTAGTATATCATCCTACCCTTCTTAGTGATATACATAGGATCTTGTATGCTTATGAAATCATAAGATTTCTTGTTTGAGTTATGATCTAAAATCAACATATCAGTCCTCAATGACTTGATCTTCTTACCTAGTTGATTCTCCACTAAGTGCAGGAATGTTTCTAAGAACCTCAATGCTTCACACTTGTGCTTTAGTAAGAACACATGGGTAAACCGAGTACAATCGTCAATTCCCATTAGTTCGCAAAGATCAGAGTGAACTACTTGTAAAGTTTCTTAACTTCTAGTTGCCTTGTGAAAAGGCTTTCTTGTGGCCTTGTCAACAAGACATGATTGGCAACTTGGTATAGAGACCTTTGACAATGATCCAAGTAAGCCACGTGTGGCCAAGTTAGTCATACTTTCTTGTTAATATGTCCCAAACGCTCATGCCAAGTCATCTCAATAGTAACCTCAGTTACTTAGCAATTAGAAGTAGCAACACTTGCGTTCAATTCAAACAACCCTTGTTTACTAAACAAGAACATATGACAACGTTATCTTTAATAATATTCTCATATTTGTTAAAGAAATTCAAGCAATATTCAAACTTTAACAAGGAACATACAGAAACCAAGTTTCTACAAATCTTAGGTGCATATAGAACATCAATTAACAAAAAATGTCTATTGTTTAGAGGAACTGTACAAGTTCTTGTCCCTTCAAGGCTTGCATTGTTCCCCACAAAAAGATGCTTTGCTCCCTTTGGCCACTTCCTAAAGGCCACGACCAAGACTTTTCTTTGGCTATATGGTTCGTTGCTCCTAAATCTCTCTAATCCACAAAGAATCAGGCTCAGTTAAGTACATGCATGATACAACATGTACAAATGAAGTAGAAAAGGGATCATGTACTTAGGAGGTGCTTTGCACTCATTTGCGAAGTGTCCGTTATTGCCACAATTGAACACTCATTTGTAAGCAAGATTGAACACAAGTAAAGATGTAACATGATTCAAGGAGTTTGGCTCTGATACCAAATGATATAAACCTTAGTGAAGGAAAACTTAAGACTCAAAATCAACAAAGAAAAGAGACTCGAGAATCCTTCTTGAATCATGTGAATAACTTGATCCCAACCAAACTTGATGATTGGAACCAAAGTTATAAGTTGATCACTATAAGTTACCTTGAAGAGACTAGTTTTAGTTCTTGACTAAAGAACCAAGAGAAAACTCTAATAGAGAAGCACCCAAATTTTATTGATGATAAGATCATGTTTCTAATATATGGTATTTCCTCTCTAAATAGGTAACAAATGATGAAAATCCTATAAGGAAGCTTTTTCTAAACTATTCGTAAGAACAACTAAATAGGAAAAACTTGACTAGGAAGGATTCCCTTAACTAATGGATACAATCCAGCCATAATTAGCCTTAAATATGAAATCCTTCAAAAAAATAACTTGACAACTTATCATAATTAATGAAAGAAAGTCAAAACACGAAATTTCCATTCAATCCCACATTTTTAGTCTTTTTAAAAGGTAAGTATGCAGATTGTGCTTCATGAAAAACTAGCATGTGGGTCATTCTTGCGTATTAGGCTCCAAGCATTATTTTTTATTTGTTAGCCTTTGCTCATCTTCTTAGGCCGGAATATAAGTAATTAATATTGGTAATGCTTTAGAATTTGTCTTGAATGTCAATGACACCCTTGCAAAGCCTCCTTCATGCACTTAGTTTTTGCTCTTATCATAGGACTTCCAATGCCTTGTAATGGATTGGTGAGTTTTGATGCAAGCTGACCTCCATCAGAAAAAGATGCAACAATATGAGAAGCAAGTGATATTAAAATTTGGTGATTGGGTTTCGGGTACACTTATGAAAGGAAAGATTTCCAAGCAAACAAAAATCTATGTTATCGTAGCATAATGATGGAGTGTTTTAAGTGTAGGAAAGAATCAATGAGAACACATACAAGATTGATATGCTAGGTGAATATGATGCTCATACTACTTTCATCATTAGTGATCTTTTTGATTTTGCAAACAAAGAAGTCTATTTGAGGACAAATCCTTACAAAGAAAGGGGGAATGATGGAGATAAAGGATCCCAAGTGACATCAGATAAGGCAGAAGGAATGGGATGTGTTGGAGAGCTTGGAAAGCAAGCAAAAACACTTAAACAAACTCAAAAAGTGGTTACTAAGGCAAAAGATCCATTAGAGAATCTTAGAGGAGTAACGACACTATTGTGGGTTAAATGAACTAAAGAGGCTCTCAATAATCTAACGGTGGACCTATATGCAAGGGAAGAAGATAAAAAACTTGGAAAAAGTCAACTAAGTTCATAATGATGACTCAAGGCTTGGAGGATCAATGTTTTGGACTTGTTGAAGAAGATTAACTATGTTGTGCAACTAGAAACACCCTATTTGTTATGATTAGGCTATTTTGAGCATCTTTGGGCTGTATGGTGTAATCTGTTTAAGCCAACTCAAATTATTCTTTGAATATCTTAGTTAAGTTATTTAAGACTTAACAAAGTGGGTTCCAGCCTTAAATAAGCCCACTTAGCTGTTTGGTTTAATTTGGGCCTAAATAGCCTATTTTAAGCTTATTTTTAGGATTTGTTGTTTGACCAAAAATCCACTTCCTATCCTTGTGAGATTCGACTTAGGGCATTAATTTTAGTATATGAACACTCAAAACTCATTTTTAATCAGCTTTTATTGATTTCTAAATTCAATAAACATGGTAAGTGTTCTTTGCATTCCTTTATAGAAATCCTTTCTGATGCTCTTTAAAGACTTGATTTTCATTCAAGCAAGAGCTTGTGAAGATCAAAACTCATTCCTTATGACCCCTAATCCCTTTCTAATTATGTGGGTATGGTGAAAATACCTTCTTAAGTCGTTAATTCAATCTTGATTCATATAAAATGATCCTTAGTTCCTGAATCCATGATTTATGCTTCATCCGATCTAAGGTGAAGAGTATATAAAATTTTTTTGATTCATTCTTGTCCTAGATCTCTAAGTCAAACTCTGAAAGAAGAATGATCCGTCAATTTAGGTTATGCTCCAGCATACAATAATGGTATAGTGCATGGAGATAGTCACAAGCATTGATACTTGGATTACATGGGCTAAATGTAAGGGAAAAGACTTTTCATAGCCCAAACAAGAAGGTAGTTAGGTTTGGACTAAATATGGGAGGCATGCTTAATGTAGTTAAATTTTAAGATGTTTTCTTTGTTATTTTTCCTATAATTTTCGTAAATTTTTTATTATTATAATTTTAGGAAGTATAATAATTAGGAAAATGGTTGGAAAGTAGATTTGCTTGCCACTTAAGTAGTATTTATTTCCTATTCAAATTAGGAAGACTTGTTCTCTTTGTTTTCCAGTCAATTTGGGCAGATTTATTATCTGATTTTTAGTGTAATTTTAGTTTCCTTTTTCCAAATCAAAAACAAGGAAGCTTAAGACCTCCCTATATAAGGAGCATTGTAATTAATAAAGTAGATTTTAGACAATAAAATTCAGGTCGAAAGCTTTCTCATAAACATTTGTGTGTGAGTTTTATTTCTCACCTTGTAAGGTTAGGAATGGTCCTTGGGCTAATCTCTTTGGTGTTGTGGCTTTAGAGTGACAGAACTTAAGTTCTTATCTATCTTTCTTCAAAATTAGATAAAGTTTAATTCTTAATGAACAAAACACGTTCAGATTTATTTTTTTGATTGACCAAAAACATCAAGTGGTTTCCAAGTACAAGTGTTCTGTTTGTGAGTTGTTGGTTAGGGAAGCTCATAGAAGAGGATTGGTAGGTCATTTTTGGCATTTACAAGACTTTAAATGTGCTTTAAGAGCACTTTTGTTGACCTTGCATGCATCCTGATGTTAAAGCTCATGTTAACCAATATGGGCCAAGTCAATGTACTAAGGGCACATTTCATGAAACTTTATCTATGCCTTTGTTTGTACATTTAAAACCTTGATAACATGTGAGCACGGACTTCATCATAGGGCTACCTTGTGCTTTATGAGGAAAAGAAGCTATCATGGTAGTAGTAGATTGTTTATCCAAGATGGTGCACTTTGTTCCTTGTCATAAGTTGGATGAAGCTGCAAATATAGCTAATTTGTACTTCAAGGAGATTTCATCTTCATGGGGTGCCTAAGTCTACTGTATCATATTGAGACTCAAAGTTCTTAAGTCATTTTTGGCATTCTCTATAGAGATCATTAAGAACAAAGCTTTCGTTTAGTACATCGTATCCTCCACAAACCGAAGGCCAAATTGAAGTTACGAACAAAACTTTTGATGGTTATTTGCGTGGGTTAATAAGTAAGTGATATGAAACAAAAAAAAGCTTATTCAAGATTTAGTCAAACCATCCATTAAGTCACTTAGAACAAATAGAAAACAACTTCCAAATCAACCCAAATTAGATTTTCTCAACACCACAAAACAATCTTAAGAATAGTCCAAACCAAACTTCAAACAAATCAAACACAAGGTAAATTAAACTTACTATAATAGAAGGCCAACAATTAATCCAAACATAAAGGAGATACCACCAACTTTAATTATCCAACACCAAGTTAGGGCAAGTTTGGATCAAGGAAAGAACAAGAGAAGAACTCCATATTCTTGATTTTTCTATTCATCATATTTAAGTGAGCATTACAAAATGAGAGAATGGAAATGGCCTTTATATAGGCTAACATATGTGTGGTTCATCCACCATTAAAAAATAACAAAATCCATACCCATTTAATGCTTTGGGAAACAAATTTCCTTAATTTGTGTATCATGTTTCTAACTACCCATCAACTTGCATGATCTTCTCTCATTTGGATCAAATGACAACCAAAACTTGGTCTTTCTAGAATTGGGCCTTTCCATGCTTGTTGTTCACTAGTTAGGCTATCAAAAATGGTCTTGGAAATTTCCTAGACCTTAAGCACTCCATGGACAATCTTGAAGAATTTAGATAAAACTTAGGCCGAATTGTCTTCACTCACTTGGGATGATTTCTCTTGAGTTGCTTAGGCTGAATTCTTCTTGTCTTAGGCTAATTCTTGGGATGGTCTCCTTTCTTTCCACCTTCCATTCTACAAGTTTGTTAGGACTTGTATCCACATCATCCCCCCTGGGATGAGGAGGATTTGTCCTCCAATCCACATGCACGCCATCTTCCAAATATGGAGATAAATCACCAATGTTGAAAGTAGCCAAGACATTGCCAAATTTCGATGGCAAGTCAATCTTGTATGCATTGTCTCCAATCTTCTCAAGAACTTCAAACAGGCCATTGAATCTGGTTTCCAATTTGCTTTTTCTCTTAAAGGGAAATCTTTCTTTTCTCAAATGTATCCATACGAGATCATCGGTTGGAAATGGGTGGGATTTCTATGCTTATAAGCTCTCATTTTATAAGCTTCATTAGCCTTGGCTATTTGGCCTTTAACAGACTCATGCACTTCTTCATTTCTTTAGCCTTCTTTTTAGCATCAAGACTCACTTGTACATCAAGAGGCAAAGCACTCAATTCAAGGGGAGTGATAGGATTAAGGCCATAAAGTACTTCAAATGGGGTATGGCTGATTGTAACTCTCTGAGACCAGTAATAGGCAAACTTGGCATAATCCCTGAAGTTCTACTGGTAACTTTGATTTGTCTATTTGTTTGGGGGTGGTGAGATGTGCCAAATAAAAGCTTAGTACCCAATTGACTCCATAAAGATCTCCAAAAATGGCTAAGGAATTTAGACTCCCTATCTGACACAATGATTATAGGAAGACCTTACAATCTCATAATTTCTTTGAAAAATAATTTAGCCACATGGGATACATCATGAGTCTTGTTGCATGTAATAAAATGTGCCATTTTTAGAATCTATTCATAATAACCAGAATAGAATCTTTACCTCTTGGAGTTCTTAGCAATGTAATAATGAAGTCCATGCTTAAATTTTCCATGGTTGAAGTGGAATTGGAAATGTAATATAGATATCAGGTTTTAAATGGCTTTTGACTCTTTGAAAAACACCACACCTAGCCACAATGTTTTGTACATCCCCTAGCATCTTTGGTCAATAAAATTGCTCCTTAAGAATGTCCAAAGTCTTAGTTACCCGAAATGACCAGCAAGTCCTCCTTCATGCACTTCCCTCACAAGTAATTCTCTAAAATTCCCATTAGGCACACAAAATTTGTTGCCTTAAATCCATTATTCAACACATAATCTTTGAAAATGCCCTTAGCGCATTTAGCCATGTTGATGCCATCTCCTCATAAAACTTATATTGTTCCTTCAACATACCAAACCCAAGTATTTTAGCATTTAGAACGGTAAAAATTGAGTACTCCCTTGTACTTAGATACAAATAAAAATTGAGTACTCCCACTCGGTATTTCTCGAGTTTAGTTTATGTTGTCCATTGATAAACTTGAGTGCTTGATGATACGAATGCAACACAAACTATTTTGGCCTTAGATAATGACTCCAATGGTCTACGGCTTTAAAAATGACGTAAAACTCCTTGTCATAAATACTATATCTCCTCTGTGATTCATTGAGCTTCTCACTAAAGTAAGTTAATGGCCTTTTATCTTAAGTACTGCCCCAATTCCAACCCCACTTGCATCACACTTGACTTTAAAAACTTTGTTGAAATCGATTAAGGCTAGAATGGGTGCTTCACAAAGCCTTTTCTTAATCATCTCAAAGGCTTCATTTGCCTCTTTAGTCCACTCAAAGCTGCCCTTCTTCATGCATTCAATCACAGGAGCCATAAATTTGGCACAAATCTTCTATGAAATGATGTAAACCATGAAAACTTCTAACATCATTGATGGATCTAGGTTCTGACCAACTTTGAATTGCAGCCACTTTTGATTGGTTAACCATAATACCATCTCCTGTCACAACATAACCAAGAAACACTACACTCTTCATAAAAAACTCACACTTCTCCATCTTAGCATACAATCTTCACTTCCTTAATTCTTCAAACACTTGTCTAAGATGACTCACTTGGTCACTCTCACAATGACTATACACAAGCATATCACAAACACTTGTATAAGATTGCTCACATGGTCACTCTCGTAATGAATATACACAAGTATATCATCAAAATAAACCACTACAAATCTGCTAAGAAAGGTTTCAATACCTCATTCATCAATCGCATGAAAGTGCTTGGTGCATTTGAAAGTCCAAAAGACATAACCATCCGTACATAAAGTCCTTTGGTTTTGAAGTTTGTCTTCCAGTCATCTCCTTCTCTCATCCTTATTTGGTGATATCTACTTCGAAGATCAATCTTGGAAAAATGTTTGACCCATGCAACACGTTGAGCATATCATCAAGCCTAGGTATGGGGTACCTATATTTGATGGTGATATTATTTATAGCTTGACTATCAACACAAATCTGATAACTCCCATCTTTCTTTGGCACTAACACGGTGGGAACCAAGTAAGGACTCCTACTCTCTGTCACGAATCCTCTCTGATTCAGTTCATCCACTTGTTTTTGAAACTCCTTAAACTCCTCCGAATTGCATCTTTAGGCTGGTTTGTTTGGTAGGGGTGCTCCCAGTAACAAATCTATATGGTGCTCAACACCCCTCTATGGTGGTAATCTGAGTGGAAACTTATTACAGAAAACATCTTAGAATTCAAAGAGTAATGGTTTGACTAATGAATGGGGTTCACTCTCTATGGCTTCTCTCCTCTAGTCTATGAGCAAGGTTAGGATGGGTTGGTGTTTGATGATGACTTTTTCCACTTGGTTGGCATTTAGAAAATGGTTCTTTTGAGTTGTTTCAGATTTAGGTGGTGATGAGGGTGGAAGTGTTCGGTTAGCCTAAAGTGATGATTTTCTTGTTGAACTTGAAGATGTAGGTTTTCTTTCCCCAATCATGAATAAACTCTCTATAATACTGCCATGGTCTCTCCAATAGCAAGTTACATGCATCCATGGGTATCACATCACATAATACTTTGTCAACATAACTCTTACTGATACGTAAACCCCAAGAAATCTAAGTTCTTGAAACCCCCCTAATTCTATTAGTTCATTACCCCAACTTTCTATCCTAAGAACATGTTTGATCAAACCCCAATTTCGTGAATTAAGACCCAATCCTAAAGAAATCAGAAACTAATTCAGGTTGCAAGTACTTTCTCATTGTTACAAATCAATTTATTGAAGTAATCAAGAAGGCAATCACACCTCTCTTGAAGAAATCCAAATTCTGAAAATTCTATTAATCAATGACACAAAAGTGGTCTTACATCCCTCATCTTATTCTATTTATATTGTAGAAAATAAGAGGACCTAAACTTCTATAGCCAAACAATGGGCTTAATACAATCAGCCTATAAAACAAGTTCAAAACTTAAACTAAATAAAATCAAAGAAATTAAAAGCCCAAATGTTACAATTGACCCTTTTATAAGAGATATTGAGCTTATCTTCAAAAATTGGCTAAGTACTAGCCTCTTCATGCTTCCCTTAGCAAAATTACGAGCTTTGGCACGCCTTGGTGTTCCTCCATAGATGTCATGGCCTCATCATGAATTTGAGATGTGATTAAGCCATGAACAAATCCTTGCATAGCTTGCTTGAGCTTTGAAGCTTGCTGCCTTGTAATTGGTCCACTAGACATAGAAAGCTTGTCTTGTTGAGTAATGTTGTGGCATTGAATCTCCTTGCCATCCTTTCCAAGGCTGGTGTATCATTCCCTCCATCCTCAAAAGGATTCGTCCTCGAATCAGGCCCTACATTATCAAAGGGAGAGAGGTCAGAAACATTAAAAGTAGTAGACACTTGATACTCACCTGGTAAATCAATCCTATAGGCATTATCATTAATCCTTTCGAGTACTTGAAATGGTCCATCGCCTCTAGGATCCAACTTTGATTTCTTTTGCTTAGGAAACCTTTCCTTCCTAAAATGCGCCCAAACTCAATCACCAGGTTCAAATCTGATTAACTTGTGCCCTTGATTAGCCCTGTGAGCATTTGCTTCATTACGCTTCTCTATTTGCTACCTCGCCTTCTTATTAATGCTCTTCGCCAATTCAGCCCTATGTTGTCCATCCCTGCTAGATATCTCATTTAATGGCAAAGGACACAAATCCAGAGGTGTTAAAGGGTTAAACCCATAAACTATCTGAAATGGAGAATAACCAGTAGTAGAACGAATGCTCCTATTATATGCAAATTCAACCATAGGTAAACATTCTTCCCAAGTTTTAAGATTTTTATCCATAACAGCACGCAACAGAGAACCCAAAGTTCTATTTACCACTTTAGTTTGATCATCTATTTGAGGATGACATGTAGTAGAAAACAAAAGTTTAGTACCTAATTTCTCCCAAAACACACGTCAAAAGTTACTTAAGAACTTTACATCACGGTCAGAAACAACGATCTTAGGAACACCATGCAAATGCTTTAAAGAACAAATCAGCAATATTTGTGGCATCATCAGTTTTATGACATGCAATGAAATGTGTCATCTTACTAAATCTATCAACAACCACAAACAAATATGTTATCCCTATCTTTTTTAGTCCTAGGCAATTCCAAAACAAAGTCCATAGTTATGTCAATCCAAGGATGCTTAGGCACAGGCAAAGGAGTATACAAACCATATGGATGGGTCTTTGATTTTGTTTGTCTACTTACAACACACATAGAACAGACTTTCTTAACATCTTTTCTCATATAAGGCCCATAAAAATGTTCACAAAGTATGTCATATGTGTTTTGCACCCTAAAATGACCCATCAAATCCCCACAATGTGATTCATGCGCAAGTATGTCACGCGTAGTGCAATTAGGCACACCAAGCTTATTCTCCTTAAACAAGTACCCATCATGCCCATAAAACTTTTGAAATGCAGCATGCTCACATGCACCATAAACATTCCCAAAATCAGAATCCGAAGCATACAAGTCTCTAATAAACTCAAATCCAAGCATTTTAGAACTTACAATATTGATTAGAG
>JANZXP010046747.1:0-11816 GCA_027576715.1 Erythroxylum flavicans | reverse complement strand
ATGAGATGTGTTAATTTACCACACCTGGACCCATTTCTTTGGTCCGACCCGTTCTCTGGAAACGGGATGTTACAATCCACCTCATATGCAATATATCAAACACCCAGTCAATACAACTTAAGGGGAATAAATTATCAATTAACAACTTTTCACAAAAATTGTATTTCCTCTTTGATACTTTTATTCAAACTCCCTTTTTTTTCAAATATAACAATGATAAAAGCTACATCAACTTGGGATTCATAACATGGCATATAAACTAACATAACCAACTCATATGCATGCATATCCCCGCACTTAGGCTTTTGTACAATCACGTTCATCAAAAATTAACAAATGCTCCATTAGCTTTAAGGCTTGGTTAGGGCATTTGGATAGTGAATGTAATGTGGTTTATACAAAAGAAAAGAATAATAAGGCTCAAAGGGGTTAGCAAAGGAAAATTCATATAATTGGGTAGGTTCTTTAGCTAATATAGCTCATAATCAACAAAGAATGCCTTATCACTTTCATAAAAATACATGTGATAAAAATGTGGTCTCGAATAGGAAATCAGAGCAAAGTAAGGATGTAAATGTTATGAGGTCACATATAACAAAAGACAATGAGACTAATATGAATGCGTCCGTCTAACATGGATCAAAACCTTACTAGTTTTTACTTGCCAGTAGTCACCGCTCTTGTAAAAATAATACATATTAACTAATCACAAGAGCAAAAGTATATGCTAAAGTTGCCATAGGTTTTTTTAGTCAATTCACACTCTAATTCTAACTAAATAATCTTAAAAGCAATAGAAAATAAGAAATTTTTATTTTGTTTGTTTGGTTTTTAAAACCACTTAAGAAATCATATAAGCAACAATTAAGCTCAAGACATGCATAAAAGCTAATATCAAACTAAGATCCCGAACCCCATACTTAAAACTTACATTGTCCCCAATTAGGGCTAGCAAAAAATCAATTTCAAACTAAATTGGTTCCGAGCAATTCAGGCAAAGGTAAAAATTTCGTAACTCTGAACTGATTTGAAACCAAATTTTTTTTACCAAGCTGACCCCGAACCGAACTGGATTGGAAAACACCTAACCATATTTTGAACCGGTTTGTTCGATTTTAACTAATAGCAAAGGGCCATTAAATTGCACCATCTTCTTCCCATCTTTTTTCTTTGTAAAACCAATAAAAAAACTATAGCAAAGAAAGCTAAATTGTGGTTGTCTAGTTGAAGTTCAAACCAAACAAATGGTAAGTCCCCGACCAAATTCAAAAAAACAAAAATACAACCAACAAATTCAATGTCTCCAACAAAAATATAGCAAGAAGCCACAAAGGCACAAACAGAACGTCAAATCCAAAATCAGTAAACCACATTGTTCATACTATAAATTTAAGCCAGATAAATCATGCAAGAAATAATAAATCCTTCTTCATCAAACTTTTCATATCCCCCTTTTCATGTCCCAAAGACTCTGTGATCTGAGGAAAAGAACAAAAGATGGCACAAGTTAGCTAACACGTATATAACAGTCAAAACTTAATACAATAAATTAGAATAAAGTAATGATAAACTTTACCACTCATCAACTACTACTTGATTAGATTCATATGTAATAGCCTCACTGATATCCAAGCATAGCATTTCATCGGTCATTCCTTCAATGTTGCCATTACTTTGTTTTAAATAAAAAAATTAACTAGTTAAAAATACAAAAAAAAGTTTTCAAAGGAGCATATGATAAACTTTACAATCAAAATAATAAAAAAGAGACATGGGATTTTAGAATTTTAAAGTACATACCTTTTAATCCAATGATTTTTTTGCCTTTTTTAAATTCAAATCAGACAATTTTATTCGGTTTTAAATTATCGGTGCTGACCAATTTTAAAACTTTGAACATTTTGTCCAATTAGGTTAACTTGGATCCAGATTTGATTTTAATTCGAACAAAAATTGGTCAACCCGGTTTAAATTTGGCCAAAAAATTCTAACTTGTATCTGATTTTTTTAATCGGACAGGGTCTGGTTATTGGTTAAAAATAAAATTTTCCCAGGCCTATCCCTAATGTAACATCAAATACATGAAATGGAGCATTTAAGGAAAATAACAATTGTGATAATGTAAAGAGACAAAAATCAACCTACCTTGGGTTGCCTCTCAAGTAGTGCCTTTGTTTACTGTCGTTTGGCTCAACTCCACCTTGCTTAGTCTTCATAATGATGGTTTTCTAACCCTATCACTTCCACATCCTCCACTTGAAATCCTTTGTAGAAGGGTTTCAGTCAATGACCATTGACTTTGAATTTCTTATTTGTCAATAAGCTTTCAAGTTCAACTACACTATGTGAAAACACATTAGTAACAACAAAAGATCCAATCCAACGGGAAAGCAATTTACCTGGGAAAAGCTTAAGTCATGAATGGTATAAGAAGAAAGCACATGGTTCGTTCACGTAGCACCTAAGGTGCCAATCCTATAAGGAGGGATAATATAATCCTAAAATCTAAGGCTAAAATAAATCGCAGAAATTCAAAATATAATGAAACTAAAATGAGAATTCAATTTAATCAATCAAATCAAATTAAAAATTAATCACAAAAATATTAATAATTCAGTAATTGCATCATACCCAAAAATCAACCTAAGAGAATTATCAATTAAGAGAAAGGGAATTTTACCTATCCTTAATGCTAACCTAATTGATTATGAATTATCGGATTATTGGTTCTAGAAGATTGATCTTAGGATTACACACATTAAGTTTTAATATTTATTAACCTTGGTAAATTCTGCAAATGCATGGGTCGTTCGCGTAGTACCTAAGGTATCGATCCCACGAGGAGGGCTAAACTAGTCCTAAAATCTAAGGTCGTACTACACTACAATAATTTAAAATAAATAAACTAATGCAGAAAAAACCAATCAAACAATTATTTTGAAGATTTGAGTTGCAAAAATCTAAATAAGAAAACAACTCGCACAAACCAATCCCAAAACCAACCGAGAAACCATCAAGAGAGAGAAAGGAGGTTTTAATCTGAAATTAAAGAAAACCTAATCAATTGTGCAATTATCTAATTAATGGGTCTAGATAGTCCTAGGGTGAATTACTCTCTCTTGAGTTATAATTCTTAACCCTAATTGATAATCCCTAATTTAAATTATGGAATTGTGATCTATCGATTCACAATTGACCCAAAACCTAAATTATTTCTAAATTTTCTAATAACCTATCGAGAACCTATGCTCGATCTTTTGTTATATGATTCTACCAGTTTGAATAAATTTTTTACCAGTCAAATCACCTAACTCTCGTTAGCCCAATTTGATTATTTTCAATTGACTTACCATCTTAGTTTATTGCTAAGTTATTAAGAGCATAATTAAATCACAATTAAATCGATAAAAAACACAATCAAATAAACTTTATTAATTTAAAAAACTAAAATCCCAAAGTGAGTATAAACAACAACTCAACATTCAACCCACCTATTCTTAAAACCTATTTGAATTCTATACATGAATAAAATTGAAATAACTGAAAAATATGTCGAGAATGGAATTGTGGAGGTAGCCACAATTGGAAACCACCTATTCTGGGAAGTACGTCACGTCAAGCTTCTTCTTCGTGTTTCTCTTCCTTTGTTTCCTTCCTTAATCTCTTAATTTCTCTCTAAGTTTTTTCAGAATTGGCTAACGTGAAAGCTCTCTTTTTTAGACTCTCCAAGGCTGCTGCATATGTCTCATAATGATGTGTTTATACTTTGGACACTCTAAGTTAAAGTAGAGGTTGAAACGATCGGAAAAACCTTGTGAAATTTGAGTTTTTGCTTCAGCCCGATGCAAGCCATGATCATGGCCCTGCCTGCCACGATCGTGGCCAGTGCCTAAACCTTTCTTTCATTATCGTGGCTCAATGTGCATGATCGTGGCATGAACGGAAGCTCTCTATCACAACCGTGCCTCTATACACATGATCGTGGCCTGGCTGCTCTGGCTCGTCCCTCTTTGTCACAATCGTGGCGTACTGTGCCATAATTGTGGGCTATGTCTTTGGCCTGAAACTCTTCATAACTTCTTCGTTCTTTTCCATTTACCCTGAAATACTAACAAGCACATCAAGGTACCTAAAAAATTTAATAATTAAGCTCAAAGACTCATACTAACCTATAAAAACATTTAAACACATAAACTAATACAATTAAACCATAAATACACAATTAACACTCAAATTCATAGTAAATGCTTAACAAATAAACCATAAAATACAATGCAAATGACAACCCTGATCCAAACCTGACTTGCCCTGAGTTTGAATTTGCCTGAATTGCCCTAATCCAAACCTGTGTCTTTTGGCTGATATCCCTCAATGTTATGTTTGTGGAATGGATGATCTCAGCCCAAAATAAGTGATGATGGTTAAGGAAGTCAGGGAGGTGAACTCTTAATCACCTCTATTCCACACCAAAATGTTCCGCAATGGCAAACACTATGTATCCCATTCTGAGATGGTTACTCCACTTGTGCGGAGTCGCAGCAATGGCATTCAGCACATGTGTAGATGTGCAGACTGGAATAATGCGGTCCATGCTCTATAACATAAAGAGTTCTTTGGTGGAACACTTATTGGTTTCGCTCTTGTCAAAGACCAGCTGGCACATAAATTTGTGCAGCAACAAGTGTTTATAGGACCGTATGATATTATTGTGAGCATTCTTTGCATAGAATTGCTCAATTCTAGTAAGCTCATGCTAGTATTGAGAAGGACGAAATTCTTCATGATGGTCGATGGTGGAGGATTTAGGAAATCTGCACATCTCACATATAATTTCAACATTCAATTCATATGCTCATCCTCCCAATATAAACCACAATTCTTTTGTATTATTGGGGTCAAAAGTCAAGGACGTGAAAAATTTCAGTGTAAGCTCCTCACAAACAGAGAATTGAAATCGAATAAATTAAGCCTACTGGATCCTCTCAACTAGGTTTACTACCCGCTCACGCGAGTCTAGCCTATCTAGTGTGTCAAAGTCAAAGTACTTGCGAGCAACAATTTTTCTAGAATGAAAGGGATGAAAACAAGTACCTTCCTCCTTGGTGTAAATTGGAGAGGGTGCTCTAAAATTCGCTACTCGGTTTCTTCACCCTCGTCCCGTAACTTGTTGTCATCTATATGGTGCCCATTGAGCTGATTGTTTAATGCGTGACATGATTGGGTAGAAATTAGGAAGAATTTAGAGATTGAAAAATTATAGAGAGATGTAAGAGTGTTTGGATGCTTAGTTTCTAGAGAGATAAATTGAAAATGAAGGTGAAAGTGAAAGTAAAGTTAGAATTGAATAAATGTGGTAGAAATGCATCCTCCCCCTTTTCTTCCTAGTTGCAAGCCACAATCGTGACCTTCTATACCATGATCGTGGTATTTGGCCTACCACCTAGCACACGCTCAATTGTAGGCCACAGTCGTGACCTACTAGTTCACAATCATGTCCAACAGGTATACACTCACTCCAAATTCCTTCTCTTGTTCTTTTTCGAATTTGTTATAATTTCACTTCCTATCCCTTGTCTGCCTCTCTTTTAATTTTTGAACATCTTCTACGTAATTTTCGAAGTTCGATTCCATTTTTTATTTCCATTCAAACCAAAAAAAGAACCTAACTATAAAATTTCAAACTTTCGACCAAATTAACAAATAACTACTTTTCCATGGGTTGCCTCCCATGTAGCGCTTCTTTTAACATCAATAGCTCGACACTCCTTTAAGCTCACAGTGGTTGGAATGAATGGGTTGATGATAGCGTCTTCATTAATCTCAAAGTCTGCGCTTTAGCTACCATACTGCAGTCACCACCATCCTTACAATTTTCCTTTCCTCGCCTTCCCATTCGCAAGCGCTTCTTCCTGAAAGCATTACCAGGATTTTCTACGTCCTCCCATTTGCCTTGAGGTTTGGGTTTTTTTAGATCCACTAGAGGTGAAGGAGCTCCGTACTCTCTTGTAGTTGCCTTGAATGTCAATTTCCCCTTCCTTATCCTCAGAATTAATTCACCCCCATCAATATCAATAATTGAGCGCAGTGGCCAAGAACGGTCATCCAAGAATTATTGAGGTGTCCCCATCTTTGCTAATGTCCAAAATATAGAAGTTTGTGGTAAAGATAAATTTACTAACCTTTACCGACACTTTTTGTATAATTCCCATCGGTCTATATGATGGTCTATCGGCCGTATTAACCAAAAACTTGGTAGGCACTAACTCTCTTAACCCTAATTTTAGACTGAAAGTGTAGAGCATCATATTTATGCTCACGCCTAAATTTTCGAATGCCCTACTTATAATGATCCTGTTGATACTACAGGGGATGAAAAAGTCCACTGGTTCCTCTTTCTTCATAGCTATATTGGGGTCATCTTTTAGTGATTTCTCCTTAAACCTTTTTCTTAGAGGACTCTTGTAATTTGAGCTTTATCTGTACTAGTTCTGTCACATCCTCGACCTTATTTTGCTCAATCTCTCGTAATTTTTCCGCTTTCCTTTTTACATATAACTCTCGCTTCTATAAAATAGGGAATGGAAATACATGTTGAGTTCCGTTTAGTGATTCAATTATAGGCTCAGTCAAAAGGTCTTCTTTAACCACTTGACCTTCTTCTTTTTCCTTCACCTTTTCCAGCTCCTCATCCTGAGTCTTACTACTAACCATGATATGTTCTTTCGGATTTGATTTGGTGTTGCTTAGAAGAGTTTTAGCATTCCGAGTTGACATTGCCTCTGCTAACTGGCCGACTTAGACTTCTAGATTATGTATAGATGAGGCATGATTCTTTGTTACTTGCTCGAATTTGCTCTCGAGCCTCCTATGTGATTCCTCCATACCTCCGATCTTATCCAAATTTTTGTTCACTTTGACTCTATTGAGCTTGTTTAATCTTATTGAAAGCTCACTTGCCCCTGAGTTTTGAACTATCCTCCATTGTTGTTGTTTGACTAGGAAAAGTTAAGGTGATTTTTTCACCCGGGGTTGTAAGTGTTGGAGTAGGGATTGTTTCCCCCTCCTCGTCCAAATTATGCCCCCATATAGTTCACTTGCTTCTGATTATCCCCTCTAGTCAAATAATAGTCCATAGTATCATGGTCTGTCTGACCACAGAGCTCACACTTCACTTATATAGCCTTCATCTGGGCTGATGATGATGCCTTCATATTGCTTAGTTACAGTGTCAAATTGTGGATCTTCGCTTTGATCTCTGTCATTTAATCAACCGTGACGATTCCCTTTTGCTCTTGAAAAGTACTAGGCTGCCTACCTCCCTCGCTCGTCTATAAGCAGTTGTTGCTAGCCATCTCCTCGATCAACTCCTCTGCTTCATCGACCATCTTCCGCATCAAAGATCCTCCTGACACTACATCGATGGTAAAAAGTCATTGTAGAAAGCCTGCAAAAGGAACTCCTTCAGTAGGTTGTCGTGTGGGCACTTCCTTTATAGTTCCTTATATCTCTCCCATGCTTCATAAATTAACTCCCCGTCACCTTGTTGAAAATTAGTTATTTCCTTTATTATCTTCATGGTCTTTATCAATGGGAAGTACTTGTCCAAAAAGGCACGCACAAGCTACTCCTACGTCATGATGTTGATAGGGCTCAGTGAATGATACCAAACCTTCGCTCTATCTCTAAGTGTAAAAGGGAGCAGCCTAATCCCAACAGCATCCTCCAATATATTGTGATACTGGAAAGTATCACAGATTTCGAGGAAATTCACGATATGTGCATTTAGATCCTCATTCTCCAATCCATAAATTGGACATTCTGCTGAATCATGTTTAGAAGAGCTAGCTTAATTTCAAATGAGACCACTTAAATAGGTAGCCTAGCCACTCCTTGGTTAGATGGGTTGAACCTTGGCCTTATAAAGTCTGTAAAGGTCCTCTGCTGTCATCCTTGATTAGCTTCTTGATCCATATTTCTATGAAATTCCTTGGTCATTTGTGATTTTTCTAACTCTTCCTCTTCCTCTCGCCGAGCTTTCTTAAGGTTGTTCTAATCATGTGATATCTAAATCTATTTTCTCCTCTGCATGACTCGAACCTCTCGTGACTCTTATGTTCATACAAGAGCAAGCTTCCTAAAATGAACGAAACATAAAAACAAAAGTTAAAAACTACTCTAATGCCTTAAAATGTAGAACTAAATTATCTTCCCCATCAAGGGCGCCAAAAACATGATTGCAAGTTTACACACACTAAGTTCTAATATTTATTAACCTTGGTAAATTTCGCAAGTTCATTGGTCATTTGCGTAGTACCTAAGGTATCAATCCCATGAGGAGGACTAAACTAGTCCTAAAATCTAAGGTCATACTACACTACAATAATTTAAAATAAATAAACTAATGTAGAAAATAAACCAATCAATCAATTAGTTTCAAGATTTGAGTTGCAGAAATCTAAATAAGAAAACAAGTCACACAAACCAATCCTAAAACCAACTTAGAAACCATCAAGTGAGAGAAAGTGGGTTTTAATCCGAAATTAAAGAAAACCTAAACTACTGTGTAATTATCGGATTAATAGGTCTAGACGGTCCTAGGGTGAATTACTCTCTCTCGAGTCATAATTCTTAACCCTAATTGATAATCCCTAATTTAAATTATGGAACTGTGATCTATCGATTCACAATTTACCTAAAACCTAAATTAGTTCTAAATTGTCTAACAACCTACCGGGAACCAATGCTCGATCTCTCATTACATGATTCTACCGATTTGATTTAATTATTTACCTATCAAATCACCTAACTCTGGTTAGCGCAATTTGATTATTTTCACTCAACTCACCATCTCAGTTTATTGCCAAGTTATTAAGAGCATAATTAAATCACAATTAAATTGATAAAAAACACAATCAATCAAACTTTATTAATCTAAAAAATCAAAATCCCAAAGGTGAGTATAAACAACAACTCAACATCCAACACAACCTATTCTCAACACCTATTTCAATTCTATACATGAATAAAATTGAAATAACCAGAAAATATATCGAGAACAGAATTGCAGAGGCAGCGACAGTGGGAAACTACCTGTTTCGGGAAATACATCGTGTTAAGCTTCTTCTTCTTATTTTTCTTCCTTTGTCTCCTTCCTCAATCTCTCGATTTCTCTCTAGGTTTTTTCAGATTTGGCTAATGTGAAAGCTCTCTTTTTCAGACTCTCTAAGGCTACTGCATATGTCTTATAATGATGTATTTATACTTTGGACGCTCTAGGTTAAAGTTAGGGTCAAAAAAGTCCGATATCTTGCAAAATTCGAGTTTTTGCTTCAGCTCGATGCGGGTCACGATCATGGCCTTGCCTGCCACGATCATGGCCAGTGTCTACACGTTTTTGTCATGATCGTGCATCGTGGCTCAATGTGCACGATCGTGGCCTGAATGGAAGCTCTTTGTTATGACCGTGCCTCCATGTGCACGATCTTGGCCTGGCTACTCTGGCTTATCCTTCTCTGTCACGATCGTGGCCTGCTGTGCCATGATCGTGGGTTATGTTATTAGTCTAAAACTCTTCGCAACTTTTTCGTTATTCGCTGTTTACCCTGAAACACTAACAAACACATCAAGGTACCTCAAAAATATAACAATTAAGCTCAAAGATTCATACTAACTCATAAAAACATTTAAACACATAAACTAACAAAATTAAACCATAAATACACACTCAACACTCAAAGTCACACTAAATGCTTAACAAATTAAACCCTAAAACACAATGCAAATGACAACTATCAAAGATCGTAGGGTTTATTACTCTCTCTCGAGTTATAACCAACAACACTAATCAGATTATGGAAATTGCAATCTTTCGATTAAAAATCTATCCAAAAATCGTAATTAGATATGAGGTTATCTAATAAACTATCGGGAACCTATAGAAGATCTCTCTTCTCATAATTACCGATTTGATTTAATTCTTATTATATTAAATCACCTAACTCTCATTAGCCCAACTTAATTATTTTTCATTCGATTCACCCCCTCTGTTTATTACTGAATTATGTAATCAAACAATTTAATCACAATAAATCCAATAAACATAAAAACTATTAGATTTTATTAAATCAAAAATAAAATTGCAAAGGTGAGTTTAGAACGTCCTCAACATTTAGATCCTATCATCAAATATTCAATCCAATTCTATACAATGATAAAAATAAAATAAATAGGAAATATAGTTGAAATGGAGGATGGAAGGTAGTGACATCAAGAAACCTCCTAATCTAGGAAGTACGTCGAGTCAGCTTCTTGTCCACTTCTCTCTTCCTTCTTCTCTTTCTCAATCTATCAATGAATTCTCTCTAGAGTTTCTTCAAGGTCGTTGATGTCAAAAAAATTTTTGCTTCTTTTTCTTATTATTTAAATATTTTTTTTCTAAGCAGCCCTAAGGTTTTTTGGAGCTACAAAAGGTCCAAACAAATGTCTCAAAATTTGACATTTGTTAGTATCTGTGCTTTTGCCCGATGTAGGCCACAATCATAGGCCACATCCTGGGCTTCTGTCACTATTACAGCATATGAGCCACGTTCATTATAACATCCCATTTTCCCATACTAAGGGTTAGAACCCTATAATATTGTACATGAGAGACATCAAAGAGAAAATTAGGAAATGCACTTCATGCTCATGTATAATATAGTATACATTCACGTGAATTTGATTATTGCACACATTACAACGATTGTTCATACACTCAGTTAACATTTACAGTGTATAATTGATTTATAAATGTGATTATATTATAAATTGTGGATAATATGTCTTGAAAATTGATTTGGTGTGTATAATTATTGATTTAGAATTTTTGGTGAAATTTGAGAATTTTCTGAGAATAAGGGTATTTTTGAACTAGGAAAAATGCCAAGTGACTAGACAATTGATAAATGGTAGTAGACATAAATATCAAATGGCAGTAGAAATTTTTTATAGGTGACATTAGGATTTAATGACATATGTCATTGAAAATTGGGAGTCAATTGGATTAAAAATTGGAGATAAATAGATTAGTTATTAAAAATCCAAATGAAACCATAGCAAGGTAACAAGTGGTAGTGACAAATGTCACTACCACTCACCACTTATCCCACACTATTCTTACATATGAAAGGCTAACATTTTTATTGTCTTTCATTCTTGTTTCATGACACATGCTTCTTTTCTTCATCTTCTTCACTCTTCTTCTTCTCCATTCACGATACCCATCTTACCTCACGAACTTGAAGCTTTTTCTCACCTTTTTTCTTGCTATTTTCATCTTGTTGTCTTCTTCATTTGTCACTAAAATACCTAACCCTACCACCTCTATGATGATGATCGATTGATGCTTGGAAGCTAGGCTTAAGTGTGATTTGATGATCTTGAAGCTAAAACAAATATGTAGCATATTGTTCTCTATGATTTGTTAAATGAATCATGTATGATGATGGTTAGTGTTAGATTGATGAGTTAAATGGAGTTGATCATATGCTGTAACTTGAATTAAGACATGGACGTATAAATGTCTTGCTTTTGTATATATATGATGATTAATGATTCAACAGATGGTGCAGTAGTGATTTGAGATAGAATGATCCCTATAACGTTGTAGAAAAAGTATAAAAAATTGAATAGATGAATGAATGTTTTTATGCTCTGTTTTCTTTATATTAATATGGATTGCTTTGGGTGTTATAGAGATGGGTTAAAATGAGTTTGAAGCTAATGAAAAAGAGTACTATGGTGTCTTGAAATGAGATGAATTAAGGTGATAGTTTAGA
>JANZXP010046716.1:0-11819 GCA_027576715.1 Erythroxylum flavicans | reverse complement strand
ACATACACACAATATTGCAGTCATTGCACTATAAAAGAAAGCAGATTTGGAACGAAGGATTAAAAAAGAAATTTGATAATTCTACTTCTCAAAGTCGCAAATAGAAACTAAAGTATAAATGTTGAATGAAGTTTGAATATCAGATACGAAGTGGTTCCAGAACCTCCTTTTAACGTG
Source organism: Erythroxylum flavicans (assembly GCA_027576715.1). Classification (NCBI taxonomy): domain Eukaryota; kingdom Viridiplantae; phylum Streptophyta; class Magnoliopsida; order Malpighiales; family Erythroxylaceae; genus Erythroxylum; species Erythroxylum flavicans. The sequence goes on along the minus strand of JANZXP010046716.1, from coordinate 11,642 downwards.
ACAGTTAGTCTAGTGTATAACCTTTAAGTCATGTTTATGAATTAAATACATTGAGGAACTCAATTGCAGATGATGTAATAATACGTGAATTTTAACATAATATGGAGTTCTATCTGATGATACAAATAATGTAGGAGCTTTATTAATCTAAATCAATCCTAATAAAGAGGATCATATCCCAGTACATATCAAGTATCTAGAACATAATTAGGGGAGTGTGTCAAATCCATGTTCCTACCTTAAGTGGGCAAGATATTTTATATTTGTGTTGTAGACATAATCAAAGGAAGGAAGCAAACAAGGTTATGCTTAAGCTAGAACCAAACATCACTATATATGGGACATGGATGGAAAGAAATCATATAATATTCTCTAAGGCTTCTGTCCACCATTAGAGGCTTACCTTTAAACTTCATCAGGGAACAGTTGATAGCTCACAAGGTATACTTAATGTACAACCATTATTTAGCACTATAATGGAGACTTCCTTTTAGTAACTAGAACATTAGGTATATGTAACAATTCAATAGATGAAGATAGCTTAAGCCTCTATGAAGGTTAGAAATAGTTCTAGTTTCTTTTAGGAAAGAAATTGTATAGATAATTTAATCCGATGTTAAGGCATCTAAATCTTAAAGTTAGCCATTAGAAGGGTAAGGTATCCTTTGTTCAATCAAGCTAATCCTTTTATTGATTCATTTTATACTATTTTGTACGTTATTTTCCTTGAGTAAGGAATAAAATTTAATTTCTAAAAAATATTTGTCTACTATGAAGTTTAATAAGCTTAACTCTGCTAAATGATGTGAACAAGTTAGTTTAACCTAGGAATCCTAAATCTTGATTTAGCACTCCAAACCAATAAGCCCCTACTCTTATTGATTCTAGCATTGTTAAAGAAACCTTTTTCCATGAAATTTATGAAATACCAAAGAACTAAACTTAATGTTTATGAAAAAATTTTTTGGCTAGAAACATTTAGGCTATAATTCCCAAAGCAGAAAGTGCTAAGGAACATCTTAAATTTATTGAAGATATTTCTCAATTTGATTTTACTGATAAGTCACTTTACTTTGATGGTTCTCGTACTACACTTGAGCATTTCATTGAAATGATAAATACAATAACAAGTCCAAGATCCATAGGATTGGAAGCGAGTGAAAGTTTTCTTGTGCAACTCATTATTAACTTTTTACCTAATAAATATGATCAATTATAAATGAATTACAATATTATAAAGAATAAACAAAATGTTAATGAATTCAAAGAATGCTTGCGCAAGAAGAAGCAAGACATAAGAGACAAAAAATTTACTTGTTTTATCTTATGGACAACAGATTCAAAGAAAGTTATCTGAAACATAAAGAGGTGCTTTCTCAGTGTTGCAATCTCAATGCATAAAAAGCATACACATAGCTGACAAACTAACATTCCCAAACATTAATTCAGATTTTACCTTGTTCTTCATTGGCGAGGAGCAATTGTCGGAACTGAATAAGATGGAAAAGTTGGTCCCATCATCGTTGTTACGATTTTAGGGACAGAAAATATTCTCCAAAACTTGGTTGCAAATTTCGTCCGATATTTGAGACCGAAAAATTAAGTCCTTAATATTCCGTCTCTAAATCCATCCCAATGTGAAATTCCGTCTCAAATTCCATGGCAAACTGTCTGTCCAAAAAATAGTTTCAAATTAGTAACTAATTTGGGGACCTTTTTTTTTCTTTCGTATATTTGGTCAGGAATTAGGGATGGATTCTTGTGAACTTCACTTCGCGGGTTGTTGCGCCAAACTTTGCAACCGATTTAGGGACGAAAAGTTTGGTCAGTGTAGATGTAGCGAACTTTGGGGACAGATTTGGGGACCGTTTTGTTTTTTCACCCATTTCGATCGCAAATTTCATCTCTAATTAGGGACGGATAATTTCCGTCCCTATTTGAGAATTTTCTTGTAGTGTAACCAAGCTCCTTAAGAAAAAAGCATCAGAAAAGTGGGAATGACATGAAGAAGCGCAACAAGCAGTTGAGAAGCTGAAGAGAGCCACTACAAATGCACCGATGTTAGATTTATCGAACTTCTCACAACCATTTATAATAAATATTGATGCCAATGGAGAGGGTATTGCGCAGTACTCCAACAAGCTAACATCCTGTTATATTTTTAAGGGTTAATTATCAGAAAAAATTCAAATTTTCATAAAATTTTTAATTATAGCTCGAACTTTAAAAAGTAGCAATGAAATGTTCAAATTTTCAATTTTTTTAAATTATATCCCAAACTTCAAAAATTAGCAATAAAATACTCAAAATTTCAATTTTTTTTAATTCTAGCCTGACATTATTTGTTGTTCACCCGATGCCCTCAACTCTTTGTTTCATATTTGTTCTTCTGATGCCTCAAACTACTCTCTCATTACAACATACGACAGTAAGCTTTTCGTTTTTAATTTGTTCTCATGATGTCTTCAATGTGAGGGCATCGAAGTTGCGTAATCTGAAAATCAAAGGGTGAAGGTGTCGAGAGAACAAATTAAAAACGAAGGGAAAAACTGAAATCAAAGTGCAAGATCGTCAGGGTTGCGTAATTTGATTTAGGTCATTTTTAAACGATGTCGTCATTTTAATTGTGTGATTAAACGATGTTGTTTAATTAATCTTCATTTGTTTTGTTAATTTGGTTGACGTGTATTAATATTTAAAGTTTCTAAAATACGTGGCAAACCACATCAGCAAACTTAACGGAAACACTAACGTTAGATTAGAATTGAAACAAATTGAAAGTTTGAGCATTTTATTGCTTTTTTATGAAGTTCGGGTTAAAATTGAAAAAAACTGAAAGTTTGACTATTTTATTGCTATTTTTTAAAGTTCGAGCTATAATTGAAAAATTGACGAAAGTTTGAGTTTATTTTATAATTAACCTATTTTTAAATAAGACTTTAACGACTAAAAATTAAGGCAAAAGATACAAATTGTCTCTAATGTTTTTTAAAAAGTCTAATTTAATTCCTACCATAATGTTTTCTTAAAAGTTTAAGTTAATTCTTGCCGTTACATATGGTATCATATTATATCTTAATATTTTCTAAAATAATAATGGTAGCACTTTAAATCCTTACAAAGTTAAATTTTTGTTTGTAGTTTTTGATATATGGGTCATCAATTTAACTTATGTGATGTCTCAAATAGGCAATTTGAATCTATTAATTACTGATATGATCTGATAAATAATTTCTTTAAATATTGACTAAAGATGTTATTTTTATCTTAACATTTTATAAAAGGTTTAGATAAGTCATTATTATTATTTTTGCTACTATTTTTGCACCCTGATTGGGGTGTAATAAGTACTCTTCCAGTAATATTAGGGTATAAATTAAAGTGATACTAAAAATAATGATAACAGTTTACTTATATCTTTTAGGAAACGTTTAGGTTCAAATCATAACTTAGGCGAAAAATTCAGGGATGTCCACTTATACAAAAAAAGAATTCTTATCTATTGTCTATTAAATATTGATATCACTATTTAAATGAAAGAAAGGCCATTTATAATCTAAACATACAAAAATCTCAAACACTTACTAGAGCAAAGAGCAATAACATCATTTTACTTTGGCTAATTTCGAAGTACCACATATAAGTGATAAAAAGAAAATAACGACTAATATATATTAATAGTATCTTAAATGCATATTACAATATTAGATGAAATTAAATAATATTGAAATTAAGGCCTATCCCATATTGCAATATCTCATCAGGAAATTTATTGCAATATATTAATATCGTTTTATTTAAAAGAGTTGGGGTTCGGGTAAATTTAAGTCTGAATAACCCAGACCCTAATTTAATTAAAAAAATAAATTATTCTACATTTTTAATTTTAAAAAATTTAGCGGGAGTTAGCCCATGGACCAGCCCATTGCCATCCCTAAATAGAATAATCAGATAGATATCAACAAAATATTTTTTTGGAAGTTGCTATCAACAAAATATTAAGACCTTATTTAAGATGCCTACGCGGCAATTCTCTAAATAAAAGGATAATCGGTTACCTTTGACCGAATGGTACCGGTTATAAATTTCACACATCTTATTCGGTTATACACACCTCCGGTGTTTGTACTGTACTTCGCCGACCATTCTAAAATATTTGCATCGGACCATGAAGGTCAAAGAAGCAGTACTAGAGATAGCCAAATTTCATTCAAAGAGAGCCCAACACTGAACGAACTAATCAGCAAATAATAGAAGAATAAAGAGGGAATTTAACGAAGGAGAGTTTGAAGGTACAACCCTATAAGTAACATTGTCTTCATCGTATATGAGATTATTGAGAAGGTGGGGAAGGAAATTTACAAGGTTTAGCTTCCAGACGGAACTATAATTCCTCCTACATTTCAGGCTCTCAACTTAAGAGATACGTAACAAATCAGAAACCAATATTATCTAATCTCCATGCAATCTTCAATATAGTTAGAGTGTGCACCATTACACCTGCAGCAATATTGGAAAGAAGAATAATCAAGCGGCACAAAAACCTATAACACAGTTTCTGATTCAATGGATGGAAAGTCCTCGGAAAATACAACGTGGAATTCCTTTTCGAATGCAAAGAAGACCTCTGTAAACAAACCCAGTGGACAAGATTTTTGAAGAGGAAGGCAATGTTATGAGAAGAACTAAAGAAGCGGAAAGAGCGACGATGAGAAAGGAGCAACAGTAACAAAGGAAACAGTGTCAGAAAGCAACTAAATGAAAGGCACAACTTTATTTCTTGTTGTTTTCTGTGACAAAGTAAATACGTGGCTAGGGTTGTTTTTACAGAGCCATTGCTACAACAGTTGAATCAACTAATGTCAGAACTGACTTCCTTTTCTCTCTCTGAATTCTCTCTCTCTCTCTTGTAACTCCCTTTTTTCTCTTCTCCTCTTCTTCTTGAGTTTTCGTATACCTTCCTGGAGCTGGACTTCGATCAAAATACTATGAAGCTAGGACTTTTAAGGTGGTAGGTAGACAAACTGTAGAGCAATATGAAAACATTGAGTCGTAGTTGGTCCCGTAATTTCAAGAAACAGACGAGAAATCATCACAAAACTCAGACAGGAATTTGCAGTGGTAGAAAAAGTGAGAAGTAAACACGGAACTCACCAGTCTATTACAAACTGAAAAGGGGAGAAACCCAGGTCAAATAAAGCGTCACAATATTCCGATCATGGCTTGTATCTGTTGTTTTCATCATTCATTATCAAATAGTCTCAGTGATAATGAATGATGAAAACAACAGATACAAGCCATGACTCTTTCACTTTTCCAGAGATAACAAAGGGACAAAGGTTCAAGGGATTGAATTAATTTGATTAAAACACAAACTATGAGCACTTGACATATTATACCTTCTATATTCTACACTTAATGTGGGACAGCAGATGAAAGTGAAACCTTAATTCTAAACCACGAGGAAAATGTCACCAAAATCAAACCTGCATGTAATACTTGACTTGTTCCTGTCTTTCAATGCTTCATAACACAACCACAAAGCATCCTACACCCACAATGAGGTAAAGACAAGGCAACTAATACACAAAACAAAATGAGGAAAAAAAAAGAAATAAACAAAACTTCGAAGATAGAGAAATCAGAAATGTTTTCTAATCGTGACAAATAAAGCATTAATAATTATGCTACCTAATTACAACATTATATTCTTCATAAATCAGATATGATGGCTCAGTCTAAGGAGTTATCCTATATCAACATTGATAAGGAGTCCAAAATAGGGTGATATCAACTTAGAGCTCAGTCTTAAACTCTTAATTGTTACAGGGTATTTGGAATCTAATGAATTGAATTGAATTCATTAATTTTATGTAATTGAATTCAATTCATACATTTGAATATTAAAAGAAAGATGACTTGAATTCAACCACATAATTGAATCTCATTTTCTTTATGAATTCAATTCACATCTCAAATGGTGTGATTTGGTGTATAAATTGAAGAGTTAATTCTTTTCAAAACATTAAAAATTCTTTTTTCAAATATACACATCATAAATATACAAATTACTACAAAGTACGCACATTGATTACATTTTATTTTTAGTTAAGGATAAAAAAGTCATATGAAGTAGTTGAATTCATTTTTATTGTATTCTAAACAATGTGATTGAATTCAATTCTAATATTTATAGATTTATTTCAAACAGTTTAAACCGAATTTAATTCAATATCACAAATGTAATTGAATCTAATTCGTCAATGAATCCAGTTCAAAAATTTCCAAACAGCCTATTATAGTCGGTTTTCTAACACATACTTTAAATAAAAGATTTAATTTGTTTCTTAACATTGGTCAAAAAGTTTTGAAAGGCTTCTACTATTTTTTTAAATATCATTTCACCTTTGACGTTTATAAATATAAACGAAATAAGAGTTATTCCAACTTTTTACCAACGTGATATTCTGTTTTTTTTAATATAAATATGTTACATGTTAGATAATTTAATTAATTTATTAATCTGATAGTTGACGTATTATTTATTAATTAAATTTGAATTTTTTAAATTTCACTTATTAATTATTTAAGGAATAAAAACAACAAAAGTTTAGTTTAATTATTTTTAGAAAACACTCCTTATATTTAGCAAAATTTCGAAAAAATTTTCTACGTTTAGAATTATCCAAAAATAAGTTCTTATAGTTTGAACTTATCTAGAAAAATGTTAATCTACGCAACGCAAACGAATCAAAATCAGGTGATATGGACCAAGTCAACTTATTTTTAACTTGACCTGACCTTAAAAATAACCCAAACTATTCAATTCAGTCTTCTACTCTAATAATCCAATGTGAGTTTTGAATTATAATAATTCCACATGAGTTTTAGATTTTAAATTGTGAAAACTCCGTTTGGAATTGATATTGAGACCTTGGTGTTCATATTCAAGGTTCTCAATTACTTAAATCAATCATCTGTTGTGAAGCCTTCCATCTTTGATTGCTTGATCCTGTAGTCTTTAATGTGTTAATTTTGGGTTTTCACTTTTGCCCTGTAGGCACTTGATACTTTCAGTACAGCTATTGTATCACCCATATAATATGTGATGTTTACTTCATTAACCATGTTGGCTAGTGTAATAATATTCAAGGTATATTTCGATAAAAATGTTCCAAAAAATAGAAGGAAACTGTTCTACTATTACGTTTTCGATCGGTTTACTAATTAAGTTGACCTTTCATAATTTTAGATGCATTAACTATAGTTTATTTCAATAATGTATATCTTAAATTTTGTGCTGCATTCTCTCCTAATTTCCTGAGATATGAAATCTTGCGTTGGCTCTCTTGTATTTGGCTCAGCGGTGCACTATGGTGTTTATAGTTGGATTATCTTGTTATCTTTTTTTTTAATCGAGAAAATTTATTTATCTCAAGGAATAGTAATCCAACAGACAATCAGGCACGTCAATCCAGATTCTATAACGAATAGACTCTCTAGCTAACGAATGAGCTGCCTTGTTCTCAGACCACCTAATCTAACCAATACTAATATCCTGACAAGCTAAAAGGACATCCTTACAATTTGAAACAATTAAACCAAGCTCAGAAAAATCAGCATCACAAGACTTAGAAGCATAAAACAAAGGCTGATTATCAGTAAAGACACAGCCAGGCTGAAAGAAACAATCCTTAGCATAATGTAGACACTGCCGAAGAGCCAAAGCCTCAGCAATAACAGAAGATCCACGCCCTTCACAATAACCAGAAATAGCAATAGAGAAGTCACCTCCTGCGTCCTCAAACACTGCACCAAAACCAAGAAAATCTTCATTCTCAAACACGGCACAATCAACAAAAGCCATCCAATCCGAGACCAAAGAAACACTACTGGCAGAAGGTGGAGCACGTGACAAGGCCTGTTGCAACAATACTCTAGGCCTAGCAACCAGCTGAGTAAAATAATCCCCACAATAGGAATTAGCAGCAAAATGAATGTCATGTGGGGACACAATTTTATTAGCCCATAACTTGTCATTCTTTACATGCCAAATTTTCCATGCATGCACAACAATATGTGCTGCCTTTTCATGACCAAGAGAACTAAATACATGCATGAAAAGCTCCTGAAAAGAGGAAAAAACAATAGAAAAAGTAAGCCTAGCTAGTCTCCACACTTCTTTAGACAAAGGGCACTCAACAAGCAAATGAGATGTAGACTCATCATTATCACAAAAAAGACAACCCAAAGGAACCCTAACACCCCTCCTTGCCAGATTATCACGGGTTGGAAGTACACCCCGAAAAGTACGCTAAAGAAAATCACGAACTTTTGGAGGCACATCAAGGGACCAAACCTTTTTCCACCAATCAACACCCTCCACAAACAAGTCACACGCCCTTGTAGCATGGTCAACAAACATTGGCTCCTCCAAAGGTAAAAAACTGACATCCCGAGGGATCCAAGGACAATTAACTACATAAGCACTACGTCCATCACCAATCCGCCACCGAGCACCTCTAGATAACACCTATTGAGAACACAAAATACTCTTCCAAACAAAGCTATAGTTAGAACCTAACTGAGCTGATAAAAAATCCCCCTAAGGAAATATTTAGCTTTGAGAACTTTATACAGAAGAGTATCAGTGTCAACTAAAAGCCGCCACCTTTGTTTTCCCAACAGAGCAGTGTTAAAACTATAAAGGTCCCGAAAACCCATACCACCCCCCATTTTATGTCCACACATACGATCTCAAGACAACCAATTTATACCCTTATCATCCTCACGACCACCCCTCCACCAAAATTTGTTCATCATAACCTGCAACTGATGACAAGTGGCCATCGGCAAACGAAAAACATTCATACAATAAGCAGGAATAGATTTAATAAACACCTCTCGACCAGCACGTGAGAGAAATCGATTATTCCAATTATTAACCCACTTCCAAATCTTATCTTTCAAGAAAGAGAAAATCTGTTTCTTATCCCGACCAAGCAGGGAAGGTAAACCCAGATAGGAACCACTGCCTAAAGGTAGATGAACATCCAACAAATAAGATATAATAGCACGAGTCTCCTCAGCCACACAAGGACTAAACATAATACCCGATTTATTGAAATTAACAGACTAACCCGACGCTTTCTCATAAACCCCCAAAATATGCTTAATTTGTACTGTTCAGCCATAGAGCCATCAAAAAATAATAAAGAGTCATTTGCGAAAAATAAATCAGAAATACGAGGACAAGAAGCTTTGGCCCTACAACCATGAACAAGTCCACGCCGCTCACTATCCCGAATAAGCAACAATAACCCCTCAGCAACAAGCAGAAACAGATATGGGGAAATAGTATCCCCTACCTAAGACCCCTTCCCAGAATAAATGGCCCCACTTCCCCACCATTAACAGCAATAAAATAAGACATATTAGAAAAACACATACGCATCCAGGCAACAAGTATCAGAAAAACCCAAAGCCGACATCATAGCAAACAAATAAGCCCAATCCACTCTATCATAAGCTTTAGCAATATCAATTCTCAAAGCACATGAACCACCATTACCGCTTCTTTTCAACTTCAAACTATGAATGGTTTCAAAAGCAACAATAAAATCATCAGTAATCAATCTCCCAGGAATAAAAGGAGGTTGATTAGGCGAGATAATTTTGTGTAAAACACTCTTTAACCGATTCGCTAAAGCCTTAGAAAGAATTTTACACACCACATTACACAGAGCAATTGGCCGAAAATCCTTCACATGCACCGAATTTTCACATTTAGGAATCAAAACAATTAAAGCACTAGAAACCGCAGATGGAATAGTACCTTGTGCCAACTAAGACCGGCAAGTAGTGCAAATGTCAACACCAAGCGTGTTCCAATGCTTCTGAAAGAAGGCAGGATTTTGACCATCCAACCCAGGAGCATTATTGGGATCCATTTGAAAAAGAGCCCTTCGAAATTCTTCATTAGAAAAATCCGTAGTCAACTCCCGGTTATCCTCCATCCCAATTTTTGGTTGAACCAGCCCAAGCAATTCCCCATAATATATATCCGAACCAGTAAACAAGTCTCTATAATAATTCAAAATAACTTCCTGAATAATACGTGCATCACTCGACAACTGCCCATCAGGAGTCATGATTTTCTCAATTCGATTATGTTTCCTGTGGGACTTAATACAATTACGGAAAAATTTCGTATTCCGATCACCATTTCGAAACCAAAGGATCTTTGCCTCTTGCCACAACCGTACCTCCTCTTCTAACAAAATCTGATTCCAAGCTTCCTTTAATTGTCGAAACTCACTGATATCAATAGAGTCCAGGTTATCCTCAAGCTGCTTTTTAATACTGTCTTTCAGGACCCACCGAAGCTTATTTCTATTCCTGCCCCAATGTTGAACACCCTTTACAACAAGATCTCTTCTTCCAACGAAATCAAGTCGCACCCCTTCCTGCCAAGCATTCGACACCACCTCCCCTCACTCAGCATCCTCTAACCAAGAATTATCAAAGTAGAATCTCTTGCTAATCACCCCAATCTCCCTAGGATCCATCTCCACAAGTAAAGGATTATGATCGGATACAGGCACCATCAAATTCGAAGAAACAACATCTTGAAACCTGTCACCCCAAGCAGAATTGGCACAAGCGCGGTCCAAACGTTCCTTAGCATAATGAACAGATCCGTCTCTATACATGTAAGACAGGAAAGAACCTGTAGAATAAATTTCTGACAAATTTGCATCTGCAAGAGCCTCCCTGAAACCAGAGATCCAATGGACTGGCCGAGGAGCACCACCCACCTTCTCAGTAGGAGCAGCTATTCCCTACAGCATAACTATGACAATGAATTTCTATTCGCTAACTCCCTCAACAAATTCCAAGAAACACGTCTTCTACCTGACTCAGGACACATATAAAATCCTGTAAATCTCTACTGGTCCGTCCCTTCACCAATTACACAATCCACAAAATTTGAAGAAAAAGTAATAACTAAAAGTTTAATATTAGTACTCCACATCAGAGATAAACCACCACCAATACCTATATTATCAACTGAAAAACAACTATTAAAATGTAAAAATGATTTTATCTATTCCATTCTCACCCCATGCACCTTCGTCTCCATGAGAAAAAGAATGAAAAGTTTATAGCACTGTACAAGGTCTTTCATAGCATTTACTACCCGAGGATTACCCACACCTCGACAGTTCTAACAGATGATCCTCATGGCTGTCGGTCGACCCGCCTCGCAGGTTCAACCGTTTGTTTAGAAGAAATCGGCCTTGAATCCTTATTCCTAGAAACAGTGCTGGCAGGTTTAACCCTCTGATGCTTCTTCCCATCATTGGGCATATGTAATAGATCCTCCTCATAAAGATTCTCCTGTCCCTTCTCAGAATCAGTATCCATCGAACCCCAAACAGAGTCACCCCCACCCTCTTTTGAAAACGATCCTAAGAAGGAATTAAGAAACAATTGCGAAGGCAACTGCCCTTGCTGTAAAGAACTGCCAAACCTGGAGAATCCAAACGAAGCCATGAGCTAGACTATTGGACCCCACACCCCACCCGTAGGTGTTTGCAGGTGATACTGCGGCGTGTGTTTGCGGGTGATACTGCGGCATC
>JANZXP010046695.1:0-11819 GCA_027576715.1 Erythroxylum flavicans | reverse complement strand
CATAGTTATTTTGGTTGCATTGAATTGGGTAGGCTTAGAAATTTATTTGAGTTTTTGTTAATTCGTTACATTGCTTTAAAAATTTTCAAAATTTCACCCAACCTGATTCCAAACACCGTTAGCTAGCGTGGATTTAAATTTTCTTATAATCCCTGTGGACACGACTCGGTTCTTACTGATTTATTACTCACTTTGACAACCATGCACTTGTAGTTGATGAACAAGTTTTTTGTGCCATTGTTGGGGATTAATGTTGGAATTTTTTTGTTTCTATAGCTAGGCTGATATTTACTTTTTGGTTTTCTTTTTATCCCTAGAGTAACTTATTCGTTTCTTTTTCTTTTTGCATTTTCTTTTTGCTGCGTAACTTTTGTGAAAGAGGTTGTATGCCCCGAACCACTAAAGGGAAATAAAGACATTTTGACCCAGAGTTGGAAAGAATAGTAAAGTCAATTCGTTGGCAAAAGAAGATGGACAATCAAGCAAAAGAACTTCAGAGAATTCAAAGAGAGGGGGATGAAATGGCTCAAAGATTAGCTCAGTTGGAAGCCAGACTTGGTGTAGCGAATTTGAATGGAGATAATGGAAGAGGAGATAATGGAAATGAACAGGAACAATTACCCCAAGATCTTATCAGAGATTATTTCCAGCTCATAGTGGTAAATAATTATCACAGTATCCAAAGACCTAATGTTCATGCTTAGAATTTTCATATTTCACCTGGGCTCATCAATTTGGTTCAAACAAATCAGTTTGGAGGGGCTCCAATGGAGGATTCAAATGATCATCTTGCAAGCTTCCAGGAATTATGTGACACTATCAAAGTTGAAGGGGCAAGACAAGATGACATTAGGCTTACTTTGTTCCCATTTTCTCTTTAGGACAAGGCAAAGAATTGGCTTTATTCAATTTCTGCTGATAGATTGTGAACTTGGCAGGAGGTGGCATAGCAATTCTTGATTAAAATTTTCCCACCTGGTAAAGCTATGAAGTTAAGATCTGAAATCAGTATGTTTAGATAACATGATTGGGAACCATTGCATGAGAGGTACAAAGACCTTTTGAGAAAGTGTCCACATCATGGATATCAAGAGTGGGTATAAGTGGAAATGTTCTACAACAGGTTGAATGGCCAGACTCGAACCATTGTAGATGCAGCGGCAAGTGGTACTCTGATGAGAATAACATCCCAAGAAACATGTGCATTGCTGGAAGATATGGCTTCGAACAGCTACCAGTGGCCCTCCGAGAGAACTAATGGAAAGAGAGGAATTTTAGAAATAGACCAAGTGACTCAGTTATCTGCTCACTTGCAGCCCTATCCAATCAATTTTCAAAATTCATGTCAAAGGAAAAACAGAATGAATAGGTGGCAGCTACTAGTCAATCATTCTACACAAATGATGAGGGGTTGGAACGAGTCTAGTTTGTTAACCAAAGGAAATCAATATGGTCAAGGCTACAACTCTAAGGAGCAATATAATTATGGTATTCAAAAGAACATGCCTCATCTACCTAGATATGGAACACCACGGGCAGAACGGAGACCCTCCTTGGAAGAAATAATTGGCACTTTTGTAATTGAGACAAGGAACCATTTCCAAAAGAACGAGAAGGAGATGGATGAGCTAAAAATGCAAGTAACCAGTGTTGGGATTTCAATGAATAGTTTGGAAGTTTAAATGGGACAACTTGCAAATGCTATGGGGAATCTGACTCAGAGGACATTCCCAAGTAATACTGAAACTAATATGAGAGAGCAGTGCAAGGCCATTACTCTTCGAAGTGGAAAAGAATTAGAGGAAGTGAAACCTAAAGAACAGACCTCCACTCAATACCAGGATAACAAAGGAAAGAATATTTGTGAAGAAGCAACTGCACCTACATAAGTTCAGAAGGAAGTTGATTCAGAGAAGAAACTAGGAGGGGAACTGCAAACAAAAATCATCCCCAAGCTACCATATCCTCAAAGATTTCAACGGAAAAAAATCATTGATCAATTCGTAAAATTCCTTGAAGTCTTTAAAAAATATTAGATCAACATTCACGTGATTGAAGCTATTGAGCAAGTACCAAATTATGCAAAATTCATCAAGGACATTGTTACCAAAAAGAGGAGATTTGGAGACTATGAGACGGTATTGATGACTGAGGAGTGTAGTGCAGTCTTGCAAAGAAAGTTACCACAGAAACTAAAAGATCTAGGAAGCTTCACAATTCCATGTAAGATCGGCACATTGGCATTATATGGTTGAGGGTCGACAGACCATCTAGTCCAAATTCAGATGCATGAGAATCACTACGATAATCACAGCGGCAACTTACAAATGGTTCATTTTTAACATCATCAGCTAATATAAAATCCATGACCACATTAAATTCAGCAACAGAAAACGTAAATTCCTTAGCTATAAGTCTAAATTCCACAATTCCTTCACTAAACAAGTCGAATTCTTGATGAAAATTAAATTGAAATATGCTGTAAAATTCTCTTGTTAATTCAACATATGCAGGGTAGTCAATTTTAACAAACACATTCCAATAAATTTGTCCAACCAGTTGCTCAAAAGAATCACTAACTTGTAAAGCTTCAAGAGTGTCAGTAAGAACATACTTACAGGGGTAGATTTTGGTTTGGCTTAGTTGTTGAAATCTTTGGTTGCCCTCTAGCAATTGAAAAGAAGTGAAAGCTCTACTTCGTGAATTTCATTGGCTTCTGTTCTTGACTTGCTTACTTTTCTGAGTACGATTCCTCATTGAAGGGCCTGGTGTTGGTTAGGACATTGGAGGGATTGATGGAGTTGGTGTTACAGCTGCAGCGTTCGATGGAGGTTGGGTGGTCACCAATATTGGAATAGGTGATGGTAACCTGCGTGAATCACTCTTCTTTCATGGCATGGTTCCAATCGTTGCGAAAATGTAGTCCTGAAACATAAAAATGAAAACACAAAACCAATAAAATTTTGGATTGGGAAATGGGTGGGTTACAGTGGGAAAGAGGGTGGAAGGTTGGGTTTTGTGTTGAAAAGATGTGGGTGTTTACTAATTCAGCAGTGGGTGAGTGAAATTTTGAGTGAGTGAAGGTAAGAGCAAGAGACAAATAAAAGTGGGAAGGCAAAAATGTGATGGGCGGTAAAATGAAAGTGGGTGGTGGGAAAGGAAAAAACTTTTTTTAATTAGAATTGAAAATATTGACAAATGAAAATACTAAAGGGAATGGAATAAAATTGACAACTGAAAATAAAACAACTTAAACAAATTAAATAAAAAAAGAGAAATACTAAAAAATAGAAATAAAATTGAGCATGAAATTTTTAGGCTGCCCTCAAATGCACTTCTTCTAGGTTGTTAGCTGGACGTGTTCACCAACTTACCTAATATGAGATAAATTGAGGCTGGTAGCTCTATCTCTTTCACATTCTCGACTGGAGAGTTCGTATAGTATGGTTTCAGATGGTGTACATTAACCTTAAACACCTTGGAAGTGTCTAAACTTTGAATTTCTACTGTACTATGAGATAATACATTAGTAATAATAAATGGTCCGAACCAATGAGATCATAATTTTCCTGGAAATAACTTAAGCTTTGAATAATAAAGAAGAAATTTTTGTCATACTGAAAATTTCTTCCTAAAAATCATTTTATCATGAAAAGCTTTAGTTTTTTCCTTATAAATTTTCACATTTTCATAAGCTTCATTATGGATTTCTTCTAACTCTTACGATTGCAACTTCCTATTGTTACTAGCCTCTACCAAATCTATGTTTAGCTACTTCACAACCTAATAGGCTCTATTTTCTATTTCTATAAGTAAATGATAAGGTTTATAGGAAACTAACCTGTACAGTGACATGTCTATTAGAGTTTTGTAAGCAGTCTAATATGCCCACAAGGTATCATCCAAATGTAAGCTCTAATTTTTTCTGTTCGGATTCACCACTTTTTCCAAAATTGTTTTAATTTCTCGATTGGAGACTTCAGCTTGCCCACTTATCTGCAGATGGTATGCAGTTGAAATACGATATGAGACATCATATTTCTTCATCAATGTTCCAATAATTTTATTGTAGAAATGAGTTCCTCTATCGCTAATCATAACTCGAGGTATTCCATACCTGACAAAAATGTTAGATTTGACAAAATTAACTACAACCTTAGCATCATCTATATAAGTAGCTTTCGCTCTATCCACTTTGACACATAATCCACGACTAGAATGATATAAGTCTTACCAAAAGGTGAAGGAAAGTCTTACCAAAAGGTGAAGGACAAGGACCCATAAAGTCAATTTCCCATATATCAAAAATTTCACATACCAAGATATTTATAAGTGACATTTGTTTTCTTCATCCTAGACTACCTGTTTTTTTGCAATGATCATAATACTTACAAAACATGTAAGTATCATAAAAAAATTTGGGCCAAATAAACCACATTTAAGAATTTTATGAGTTTTTCTTATAGGACCAAAGCGTCCCTCACATACAAATGAATAGAAAAAATTTAATATGGAAGGAATTTCATTATCTGCAACACACCTTCTAATAATTTGATCAGCGCAAAATTTCCAAAGATGAGGTTCATTCCATATGTAATATTTATCCTCTCTTTTAATTTTATCCTTTTCAGCTCCAGGTAAATCTCTAGGTAAGGACTTAGTAACCAAGAAATCTATTATGTCAACATGCCATAGAATTCCTTATTAGATTGCAAAGAGACTTTCATCTAGAAATTCATCTTGCAAAACTTCAGATATATTGGTTGGAGTGATCTGACTGAGATAATCAACCACCAAATTTTTAGCTCCCTTCTTGTCGCATATTTCCAACTCAAATTATTATAGGAGTAAAATCTACCGAATCAACTTTGGTTTTGCTTCTTTCTTAGTCACCAAATATTTTAGAGCTGCATGGTTTGAATAAATGATCACCCATATCCGCATAAGTAAGACCTAAATTTTCCCAATCCAAAAACTACAGCAAAAAATTCTTTCTCCGTCGTGGAATAATTCTTCTAAGCATCGTTTAGTGTCATGGAGGCATAGTAAATGACATGAGGTACTTTATCCACTTTTTAGCCCAAAACTACTCCAACTACATAATCCGAGGCATCGTACATTAATTTGAAGGGGATATCCCACTTCGGTGGCTGAATAATTGGGGTTATAGTGAGTTGTCCTTTTAGTTCATCAAATGCAATCTTGCATGGCTCATCAAAATCAAATTTTACGTCTTTTTGGAGTAGTCTACACATGGGTTGCGCAATTTTTGAAAATTTTTTGATAAACCTCCGATAGAATCCTGCATAACCAAGAAAAGAGCGAACTTCCTGCATAGTCGCGGGATAAGGTAAAGATCTGATAACATCTATCTTAGCTTTATCGACCTCAATTCCGTTAGAAGAGATTATATGACCAAAAATTATGCCTTAATCAACCATAAAATGACATTTTTCATAATTTAAAACCAAATTACTCTCAATTCAACGTTTAAGCACTTTTTCAAGGTTGATAATGCATGTTTCAAAAGATTCTCCATAAACCATAAAATCATCCATGAAAACTTCCATACAATCTTCCACAAGATTAGAGAAAATACTTACCATACACCTTTGAAATGTCACTGGTGCATTACACAGCCTAAATAGCATTCTTTGGTAGGCAAAGGTGTCGAATGGATATGTGAAAATTGTTTTCTCTTGGTCCTTTGGTGCAACCAAATCTTGAATAACCATCAAAACAATAATAGTGAGATTTACCTACAAGTCTTTCAAGCATTTGATCAATAAATGGAAGCGAAAAATGATCTTTTCTAATAACCAAATTTAGCTTTCTATAATCTATGCAAACACTCCACTCATTTTGAACACAAGTGGATATCAACTCACCACCACTATTTTCTATTACAGTTACCCCAGTTTTCTTTGGAACTACCTGTACCGGACTTACCCAATTGCTATCTGAAATGGGATAAATAATTTCAGCATCAAGAAGCTTCAAGATTTCCTTTTCCACTAATTCCATCATGGGGTGGATTCAAATGACGTTGGGGTTGCCTCACCTCCTTGACTTCATCTTCTATCATTATTCAGTGCAAAAAAATGGTGGGGCTAATGCCCTTTAAATCAGCCACTGTTCATCCGAAGGCTTCTTTATGTTGTCTTAACACTTAAATCAATTGATTTTCCTACAAAAGAGTGAGTTTATTTGAGATAGTAACAAGTAATGTATCTTGCTCACCTAAAAATATGTATTTTAGATGGTTAAGCAAACTTTTAAACTCTGAAGTAGGTGGCTGAATCAATGAAGGCAATAGCTTAGAGTTGTTTCGGGATAACTCCACATAAAATAGTTGCTTCACCAATTACTTGGTTTTCTCCAAATGACAAAAAAAAACTTCAAGTTCGTGGTTGGGCATTAATGTTCCTATAATTGATTGCCATTGTAATGCCTCTCCCGATTCAAGAATTGTCTCAAGTTTATCTCTTCCATTTAGTGATGAATTTTCCTGCACGTAAGTGTCAATAAAATCCACATAAACAACAGGTTATTCATCATCCTGAAGTTTCACAGCATTGTATATATTGAATTTAATTAATTCACCATCAAATTTTGTAGTTAATGATCCATCATGAACATCAATTGTTGTTCTAGTGGTTTTCAAGAATGACCTTCTAAATAAAATTGGAGTTGAAGAAGATACATCATCACTTCTCATCTGCAAAATATAGAAATCAGCTAGAAAAGGCATTTCATCCATTTAAACTAAGATATCCTCTGACACACCCTTTGGATAAGCATTTGAACGATTCGCTAATTAAATCACTACATTAGGTTCTTTAAGAGGCCCTATGTTTAAAGACTTGTAAACATCATAAAGCATGATATTTATTTATGCACCCAAATCTAACATAGATTTTTCAATTCTCAAATCACCAATTTTATTAGGAATAGAGAACATATCTGGGTGTTGACATTTAGGTGGTAGCTTTTTCTTCTGCAGTATGGATGAAACATTCTCTTCCAATTACACTTTCTCATCAAATTTTAATTTTCGTTTTGAAGTGTAGAGTTCTTTAAAAAATTAAGTATAACGATGGATTTGTTTAATGGCATCATGCACTGGAATATTTACCTGGACTTTTCTAAAAGTCTCCTATATCTTTTTCTTTGCTTTGGTGAGTCGACTAGGAAAAGGAGTTTGTACAACAAATTTCTATAGACCTGAATGTGTCTTTTCTAGGTTGATGCCTCCTTTCTTGCTTTTTGTTCGATTTCTCTCTTAGATATTTTTGGAGAAGGTTCCTTTTATTCCTTACCACTCTACAACATGACACTTTGGCACTTTGCTTGGGATTAATTTCTGTTTGAGTAGGAAACTTTCCAGAACTTTGTGCCTCCAACCGATTGATGGCTGTTGCTATTTGGCTGAATTGATTTTCAAGATTTTGAATAGAACTTAAGTAGCTTGCTGAAATGTCATGGTGTTAGTGGCTAAAGATTTAACTATATCTTCCAAAGAAGACTTATCTTCAGAATTGGGCACCATTTGTTAATGTTGTATAGGAACACATGGTTGCCTATATTGCTGAAAATTTGCAGTAGCTTATTGTCTTTGAGAGTTCCCATAACGTAAATTTGGATGGTCACCAACCCAGATTATAGGTGTTAGAGAATGGCTCATATTTCCTTTGATTTTGCCCAACAAATCCCCCCATGACATTGACTTGTTCTCCACTTTCTTCCTGCAAAACTGGACATGCATTAGTGGAGTGTCCCAACATCAAACATATTCCACATGCCTTGCTTCTTCTTTTTTTGTAACTGTAAGTTGCTGCACTAAAGATGTAAGATCATCTAATCTGTTCTCCAACACTGTCACATTCACCTCATTTACTTGTTTTGAATTATAGCCAGAACGTATCCTAAATTGTTATGTATTGGAAGCCATATTTGCTATCAAATCTCTTGCAGCTATTGGTATTTTGTCAACCAAAGCTCCACCACTTGTAACATCGATCATACTCCTGTCTGTAAGCCAAAGACCTTCGTAGAAGTATTGAATCAAAAATTGATCATTTATTTGATGATGGGGACAGTTAGCACAAAGCTTCTTGAATCTTTCCCAATATTCATATAGTGTCTTCCCTATGTGTTGTCGGATGCCACAAATTTCTTTTCTACTATTGGCAGCTCTTGATATTGGAAAAGAGTCTCTTCATTTCAGCCCATGTTTGCACATTTTCACAAGCAGAATAATACAACCAATCTTGGGCATCATCCTTGAAAGAAAATGGGAAGGCTCTTAGTTTGATTTGTTCCTCAGTCACATTCGTAGGCTTCATACCATACAAACCACATCAAATTCCTTTAAATGCTTGTAAGGATCCTCTCCTGGTAGACCTAAAAAAATAGGTAATAAATGAATCAGCCCTGACTTCAGTTTAAAGGTATTGTTGTCCCCCAAATTCAAAAAATTGATGCAATGGGGCTATTGAGCATCCATAGGATCAGTTAGTTCACGAAGAATGTGATTTGCAGCCATCTTTTCCTTCTTCTGCACTTATTATCTTTGTTTTGTTTACTTTCGTAACCTCTTAGTTGTCTTTTCTATCTCTAAATCGAATAACAATTGAGTTGTCTTGTCTACTCCTGTAATATACATATACCATCAAGAATTCCCCGACAATGGTGCCAAAATTTCGTAATGTTATTGCCTGCAACCAAATTAATACCAACTCTAATAACGAAATATGTAGTTAGTGAATAGTTGAGATCGTTCTCATGAGAAATCTATTGGTAAATATTTTATAAGTTGAAAACTAAAATAAATTGGGGCTTTGAATTAAAGTGATCTTTAGAAATTGAAAATGACAAAAATTGGAAATAAACGAAAATAATCAGATCTAGAAAATTAATAAACGAACCTTGGTTTCGAGTCACCTACGTTATTAAACTAATATGGGTTATCGATATAAAATTAAGGTCATTAATAAATACTCATTGAGTGGTGTTATCTCTTAGGATTAAATGAATAGAAACATGTATTCTAATCACTCTTATTAACCATCAACTTAGATACGATCTTAAGTTTGATTAATTAATAACTTTAAGAACTAAGAGAACCAAAGAGCAAGATAATACACATAGAAAATGTATTTAATCTAGATAAGTATCTTTCTTAGAATTTTCAATCCCTAACGTAAGGATGGTAATCCTAATTGCCACTTTGGATTAGCAAAACTGAACGTCAATCCTACTAATCTGGCTGTAAATTAAATCAATCAATTCCTAGTTGTGAATCCTGGAGATCAATCAATTCAATCATAAAAAGTAACACAAAAGACACTTAATATTCATCAATGAAATAAACTTTATTTAGAAAATCTCATACATACTAGATAATAACGTGGTTTCCTTCAACGAAGAAGAAATATTTAGTTACTCATAACAAAAGTAAAACTCAACAGAAAAGTAGCAGGACATATTGTTTCCATCTGTGCAATTTTTCTAGAAAAATCTAAAAACTCCTAAAACCAGGAAAAACAGAAGAAAATAATGTGAAAAGATGACGTGTATCCAAGGGTCTTCTTTTCCCTCTTATTGTTATCTTTATCAGATACACTTTCCACATAATCAGGTAGCAAATCCCCACATAAAAGGCAACAACTTGATTCCCAAAATAATAAAAATCCTAAGTGGATCGAATCTGTTTTCAAATCAGATTATACAGATAAATTTTCCCTTTACATATGCCCACGCTTAGACAAAAACTTTTCTGCCAGCTGGGAATTCGAATTGTCTTTGTTTTCCTTGCATCTTTTTTATCCAAATTCATCTCCTATGTGTTGAAAATCATTTGAGAACAATTAAGAAACAAGTTCATTAATTTTATATAAAAATTTCAACACATTGAAGAGATTTTTATCGAAAGTTAGCACAAGAATAACAACTTATTTAATAGTTCCATCCAAACTAATTAGCAAGATTCCATATAAGATATAAAATGATACTTGCGGTGCCTATTTAAAGCATACACTAGCTAATAAGTTTGGAAGTGAATTAAATAATAGAAAGTTATAAGATATCCAAAAAGGTTTTGGATACACTTTCACAGGGCCTATTGAATAAAATAACTTTTTCAATGTATACTAATAAGAGAATAGTTCTTAAGATAAGTAATGGGAGTAAAATGAAGTTTGAAATGGTTTAAATCTCATAACAAAACATCTAAATGAAACTACTACTTTTGTCTAATACATTCGATCTATAGTTAAAGGGTTAAAATACATTGAAAAATTCACTTACATAATGAATTCAAAGAGTTTTCTTAAAGATGATTAAGGATGTATCATATCTATAAGAAGATTAATGGAAGTATAGTTGTTCTTTAACATAAGCATATAAAAGACATATTACTCATAGAGAATAACAATTCATAATTTTAATTATTGAGATATGGTAGTCCAAGAACAATTCTCACTTAGACAATAATTCAATTCTACCAATGAAGATTTATAAAGATAGATTCATAAGTTGTTTGCCTATTATAGTTCAAAGATATAATTAATGTGCAAAAGGAGTTTAGCAATTGAGGTATCTAATAAGTATGGATTTTAAATTTAGTTTGACAATAACAAAATTAAATCCTAATTAAGGTATAATTTACTCTAAATGAAATTATTTTGAGTTAGAAAGATTCCAATATAGCATCGATTACAAGTTAAGCCATAATACATTTTCATTTCATGAAAAATGACTATTTAGATTAAGAAGTTCTATGATAAACTTGGAATAGTTCCTTGCATTATTCGAATAGTAATATGTTATGGAATGAGAAGAATAAATTACATCATGTTTTAGGGAATAGTTTGATATGTGTTTAGCCGTTAATTCAATCATTTAGTATGCGTTTAGGTTAGAATTGTGTTAGTTGTTAATTATTTATGTTTTAAGTGTTTTATGGGTTAGTGCAAGTCTTTGAGTTTGAATATTATGTTTTTGAGGTACCTTGATGTGTTTGCTAGTGTTTCAGGGTCAATATTAAAGAACGGAGGAGTTTCGGAGACATTTAGGTCAAAACAACAGCCCACAATCGTGGCACGATCGTGGTAGAAGCTCCAGATTTGGCCCACAATTGTGACAAAAGCCCAGGGAATGGCCCACAATCATGGCCTGTAGGGCCACAGTCATGGCCTACATCGAGTAGACACGCAGACACTCACGAACGTCAAGTTTCGAGGGATTTTTTGGACCTTTCGGACCCCAGAAAAATCATAGGGTTACCCAAAACACAAGAGGATATAAAAAAATAAAAAGAGATAGAGAAAGGAGCTTTTGCATAAGCTATCTTGAGAGACCTTAAAGAGAGATCATCCAGAGATAGAGGAAGAGAAGAAGGAAGAGAGAAGAGGAAAAGAAACTGTCCGAAGTACTTCCCAGATTAGGAGGTTTCCTGACGTCGTTGCCTCTCATCATCCATTTTATATTGTATTTTCTATTCTTTTCATTTTATTATTATATAGAATTGGATTGAACAGT
This sequence comes from Erythroxylum flavicans, assembly GCA_027576715.1. NCBI lineage: Eukaryota > Viridiplantae > Streptophyta > Magnoliopsida > Malpighiales > Erythroxylaceae > Erythroxylum > Erythroxylum flavicans. The sequence continues at coordinate 278 of JANZXP010046695.1, read as the reverse complement.
TGATAATAAGATCTAGAATGTCAAGGATGTTCTAAACTCACCTTCAGAATTTTATTCTTGAATTAATGAGAATTTGATTGTTTATGTGTAAGGGTGAATTGAATGAAAAACGATTAAATTGAACTAATGAGAGTTGGATGATTTAATAGAAACCAGAATTAAATCAGATCAATACTTTTTACAAAGAGAGATCTTGTATAAGTTTTCGATAGTTTATTAGAGAACTTCAGAACTAATTAGGGTTTTGGATAGGTTGTGAATTGAGAGATTGCAACCTC
>JANZXP010046624.1:0-11823 GCA_027576715.1 Erythroxylum flavicans | reverse complement strand
AGGTGCAACTAGTTACCACGTGACAATGTCGTATCAACAAGTAGACCCATGTAAAGCTACGTAAACCATGCATGTAGAAAAGACAAAATGCGATTGCAACCAACATAGCATCATGACATGCACATGTCCTATGACAACTCAACATGAAAAATCACAGAAACACCAGTAACAATTTTTTTTCATTATATCAAAAGAAAGCTATCAAATATCAAAATAACACAGTCTCCCTACCCCACATTTATAACTTACATTGTCTACAATGTAATCAAAGATAAGAAAATATAAATTAAAGGTCTGGAGTGAGGACAGAAGTTACCAGGATCATGGTGATGGAGGAAATGGAGGGGGCTCGTTGCTGAAACAACTAAATAAAGCTTCCACATTGTGCTCTTTCTTATAAACGATGCGCCGCAAAGATCTTTGCTCCTGGCGTAATTTAGGAACCTCAGCAACAAGGTCTGCAAGCAGTGCGTGTTCAGTACTCCGAAGTCCATCCTCCGGTTCGATCAATTGAAATTGGCCACCTGCGGTAGCCTTCACCAATTTCATCCTGCAAAGAGAAGCAAAATCTAGTGGCTGGGCTAGGCGGCCTACTGTTAATCGTTTATGTCCAGTAGGATCAAAACCGCATAAGTTAATGGTTTAAACAATTGTGTACCCCACACTTGAACTTTTCACTGTGTGTAAAAAAAATTGAACCCCATCTGTGCACCCCAACACACCTGCCCTGTAGAGCATATAAACACTACAAAACAACGAGTAAACTTGGAGCAATTAAAATTTTTGTAGTTTCTTACGGTTATGCGAACACAGGCATACGACATGCTCATGTGGTATAGCTTCCTTTAAGCACTGTCACACACACATCAGTTCTAGACCAATTTTTAAGCACTGAGCACAGAATCAAAAATCGAGATAAATCAACAGAAAATAAAAATCGAATCTTAAAATAAAAAATTCCTTGGGTTGCCTCCCAAGTAGCGCCTTTGTTTAACGTCTTTGGCTGGATGGGGGCCACGCCTAGTTGTAATCGGGTTTACTTACATATTGTACATCAACTAAGTGTGGTTCAAATCCTTCATAGAAGGGTTTCAATCTATGTCCATTGATTTAAAAATTTTTAAAGTATCCATGCTTTGAATGTCAACGACACCATTATCATAAAATTTTGCAACAACAAATGGGCCAACCCACTTAGAACGCAACTTACCTCCAAAAAGTTTAATAGTAGAGTCAAAGAGAAGTACCTTTTGACCGATTTTAAACCTCTTTTCAGCAATCTTTTTGTCATGAAATGTCTTGGTTTTCGCTTTGTAAATCATGGCATTCTCATAAGCATTGTTGTGGATTTCCTCAAGCTCTTGGAGTTGAAGCTTATGTTGCTGCCCTGCCTCATCATAACTTGTGTTGCACATTTTCACTGCCTAAAATGCGTGATGTTCTATTTCCACGGGGAAGTGACATGTCTTGCCATAGACTAGTCGATAGGGTGACATGTCTAGTAGTGTCTTGTAAGCGGTTCAATATGCCCACAACGCATCCTCAAGGTGCGCACTCCAATCCTTACGTGAGGGGTTCACCGTTTTCTCCTAGATGCTCTTGATCTCCCTATTGGACAACTCGGCTTGCCCATTTGTTTGTGGGTGATAAGTAGTTGATGCCCTATGAGTGATGCCATATTTCTTGAACAATGCTTCCACAACCCAGTTGCAAAAGTTTCCATGATCACTAATGATAGCTTTTGGTGTGCCAAACCTAACAAAAATATTAGCTTTCACAAAATCGACAACCACTTTAGCATCGTTAGTACGTGTGGCTTTCGCCTCAACCCATTTTGAAACATAATCAACAGTAAGTAAAATATATTTATTACCAAAAGACGAGGGAAAAGGTCCCATAAAATCAATGCCCCAAATATCAAAAATTTCACAAACTATAACAGCTGTTTGTGGCATCTCATTTCTGCGACCAATATTACTTGTAAATTGGCATCTATCGCATGCTTTGCAAAAGGCATATGAATCTCTAAATAAATTAGGCCAGTAAAATCCATATTCAAGTACCTTTCTTGCTGCTCTTCGTGGTCCGAAGTGGCCACCACAAGCTGACGAATGACATAATTGGAGGATGGCAGAAATCTCTTCCTCGGGTACACATCACCTTATGATTTGATCTGAGCACATCTACCACAGATATGGGTCATCCCAGATGTAGTACTTGGCCTCACTTTTCAGTTTATGTCACTGTGCCCTCATATAATCCTCTGGAAATCCGTGTTCTGTCAGAAAATTGACCAGGTCTGTAAATCACGGGTTACGACATGCACCTATCGTATCAACCCGAAACAACTATTCATCCAAAAACTCACCCGAAACCACTTCTCCAGAATGGGAATCTGTATTTATCCGACTTAGATGGTCAGCTACAAGGTTCTCAGCTCCCTTCTTGTCTCTTATCTTAATGTTAAACTTTTGCAGCAATAATACCCATCGAATCAACCTAGGCTTTGCATCCGTTTTGTTCATCAAATATTTCAAAGCCGCGTGATCTGAATATACAATCACTTTAATTTGCATTAAATAGAGTCTGACTTTTTCCAAAGCAAACACCACAGCGAAGAGCTTCTTTTCAGTGGTTGTGTAGTTCTTTTGAGCTTCATCTAAGGTTCTTGATGCGTACTAAATTACATGTGGATCGCGTCCCACTCTTTGTCCAAGAACAGCTCCAACGGCGTAATTACTTGCATCACACATTATTTCGACTGGTAAATCCTAATCTAGAACTTTGATTATGGGTACTGAAACCAAACTTTCCTTTAATGTGTCAAACGCACCACGACATACATCACCAAACATAAATTCAGAATCTTTTTGTAGAAGACAACTCAAAGGGTGAGCTATCTTTGCAAAATCTTTAATAAACCACCGATAGAAACCTGTATGGCCAAGAAAAGAACGAACTTCCCGTACACTCACGGGGTAAGGTAAAGATTTAATAACATCTACTTTGACCCTATCAACTTCAATCCCCTTAGACGAAACTACATGTCCTAGGATAATTCCTTGACTAACCATGAGATGACATTTTTCATAATTCAACACTAAGTTAGTTTCAATGCAGCATTTCAAAATTTTCTCTAAATTCTCTAGATAAGATGCAAAGGAATCACCATATGCAGTAAAATCATCCATAAAGACCTCAATTATTTTCTCAACAAAGTCGAAAAAAATACTTACCATACACCTTTGGAAAGTCACCGGCGCATTGCAGAGTTCGAATGGCATGCGCTTATACGCGAAGGTACCAAATGGGCATTTGAAGGTTGTCTTTTCTTGGTCTTCAGGTGCAACAAGAATTTGATGGATCCTGGAATATCCATCCAGCCAGCAATAATGGGTGCGACCCGCTAGTCTCTCCAACATTTGATCGGTGAATGGCAAGGGAAAGTGATCTTTGTATGTTGCAAAGTTCAGCTTCCTGTAGTCGATACAAACGTGCCACCTGTTCTGAACACGTGTCGGAACAAACTCCCCTTTATCATTTTTAACCGCTGTAATGCCCGTTTTCTTTGGAACAACTTGGGTTGGGCTGACCCATTTGCTATCCAAAATAGCATATATCATATCTGCATCAAGTAACTTAAGAATCTCTTTCTTCACAATTTCCATCATTGGAGGATTTAACCGACGTTGTGGCTATCTACTCGGTTTGCAATCATCCTCAAGAAGTATCCAGTGTATGCAGATCATTGGACTTATACCTTTGATGCTAGCAATAGTCCATCCCATAGCTTCCTTGTGATCTCGAAGTATCCGGATCAAACTTTCTTCCTCCACCTTACTGAACTCATTTGAAATAATTACTGGAAGTGTGTCTCCAGTACCCAAAAATGCGTATTTAAGGTGAGAGGGCAGTGACTTAAGCTCCAGATCTGGCGGTTTCACTACAGATGGCAAGATTCGATTTTTGATAGATACCACATGGTCATGTCGTATCGGCTCCAGTGAACTGCACAACTTGCTTTCTTCCATCTGCATCCAATTTCCATTCAGATCATTTATTGCATTAAACAAACGATCTGGTAACACCTAATTTTCATCCCAGTTTGCTAACTTTGGAGTTGTCAAGTCTTCAATTAAGACTACTGCAAAGCATCACAACTACAAAACTCTAAAAACTAATCAACAAGGGGGTCAATACTATTTATGGAAAAAGCAGATGCATAATCACTTCAGTGTTTTATTGCTTTATTGATATCAAATTTAATTACAGCACCATCAAATTCCATTGTCATGGTTCCAGCGTGCACATCTATTTTTGTTCTAGATGTTTTCAAAAACAGATGTCCTAGTAAAATCATGCCAGAATTTCTAGTATTCCTATCATCCATATTCAACATATAAAAATCAGCCAGAAATACTAATCCATCAACCTAAACCAGGACGTCCTCTAACACCCCTTCTGGAAAGACACTTGATCTATCTGCTAAGGTTAAGATAACCCCGTTATGTTTCAAAGGACCCACATTCAAAGAAGTGTAAATAGATAACGGAATTAGATTAATTGAAGCTCCTAAATCGCACATAGCTTGCTTAATGCCTACATTACCTATTTTGCATGAGATAGCAAACATACCTGGGTCACACTCCTTAATGGTTAGCTTACCTTATAACACTGCCGAGATTGATTCTCCCATGAACACCCTCTCATTAGCACGCACCATACTCATTCTTGTGCATAACTCTTTCAAAAATTTACAATACCTGGGTACATGCTTGATTGCAATCAATAAGGGAATATTGATTTCAACCTTCTTCAAAGTATCAAACACCTCCATATCATCAGTGGCCTTCTTCTTCTTTGCCAATCTATGAGGGAAAGGTGGTTTCTCAAGGTTAGGCTGCACGATCTCAATATTTGGGGCTATTTTTTCTGTTTCTATCAATACGATATGATCATGTCGTATCACTTGTTTCGGGTCTAGTGCCTCCAATTTCTTCCCACTTCGAAGTGTGATAGCATTGACATTATGCCCTGGGTTTACCTCTGGTTGGGAGGGTAACTACCCTAATTTTTCATGCTCGTTATCGCAGAGGCTAGTGATCTATGCGTGTCTCAATAGCTCCAATCCTGCTATCATTTTTCTCAATAAATTTCGTTAACAACATCTTTAAATCATCATCGTTACTTTGCCTTGATTGTTGCTGGTACTATCGAGGTGGATTGTCCTGCCCTTGCTGGTTATTTCCATTCCCATACCTCATATTAGGGTGATCACGCCAACCCAATTTATATGTGTTCGAAAAAGGATCATATTTCCGGTTGTGATTGCCATAATTACTCATGAAATTTACCGTTTCATCCTCTTGTAAGGTAGGGCATGCATCAGTTGGGTGCTCTTGAGAAAAACAAAGTCCACATGTTGAAGAAGGTTGATGGACTTGTTGCATAGTGCTAGCATTACCAATAAATTGCTTTTCCAACAAATCAGTTAGTCTTTCTAGTTTAGATTCAAGACTAGAAGACCTTACCTCATGCACTCCTCACGTGGTAGTATTACTGCGCATGCTAAACTACTGCGAATTTGTAGCCATGGCTGGTATCAACTCTTACGCAGCTTGAGGGGTTTTGTTCACTAACTCCCCTCCACTCGTAGCATCAATGACTCTTCTCTCATCTTTTATCAACCCCTCATAAAAATACTAAATAAGGAGTTGTTCAGTAATACCATGCTGTGGGTAACTCGCACACATCTTCTTAAATCTTTCCCAATACTCATACAAATATTCAAAATCATTCTGCTTCACACTACATATTTCCCTCCTTAAATTCGCAGCTCTAGATGTAGGGAAAAATCTCTCTAAAAATAATTTTGCCACGTCAACCCACGTATTAACTGAACCAGGAGGCAGATAAAATAACCATTCTTTCACAGCACCCTCAAGAGAAAATGGAAATGCACGAAGCTTGATCTGATTTTCTGTAACTCCTCGTGGTTTAAACCCATTACAGATCACATGAAATTCCTTCAAATGTCGATTTGGTTCTTCAGTCTATAACCCATGGAATTTCGGCAGTAACTGAATAAGTGCAGACTTTAACTCAAACCCATCATCCCTAGTTAGATACTGAATGCACAGGGGTTGGGTGTTCACAGGTGTTACGACCATCTCTTGCAGTGTCTCAGGATGTGCCTCTACCATGTCTAGTTCTGTATCGAAATCTGGCCCAGATGAAGATAAAGCAATCTGATCTTGTTCTGGTGGTGGCGCACGAGCTGTGGTGGGTTGTTGCCTACGCAGTCTAGCTTCCTTCCTTAATCTTTTAGTAGTTTCTCTATCTCAGGATCAAATAGAATTTCACCTGCAGAAGAGGAAGGCTGCATACAAAACGCTAGAAAAGAAGTTAGAAACACAATTAAATAACTCTTTACACATAATTCCCCGACAACGGTGCCAAAATTTGATAGGTTGTCAGACTACCAAAAATAAAAATGTATTTCCAATTCTCCAAAAACTAGGTGGCTAGTGGTGAATCGGGTCAAATCCGCAGGGAATCAATGCAGAGTTACTCAAATGCTCAGAAAATAACAGATTAAAGAATTGATATTGCAGGAGATATAAATAAAAATAAAAGTAATGCAGAAAATTAAAGGAGAGCTATAGTGGTAGATACGATGTGAGCATGTTGTATTGGCACAAAATAGGTCTGGACAGGAAATAACAAAATAAAATGAGATTAAAACGCAATGGGCAAAAACCTAGCCAAGATACTCTTCAATTCAACCTGAAAATTCTATCATTGACATCATAAGATAAATTAGACAATTCAGATAAACAAAGTTATAGCCAAAGGTCATGCACTTATTAACCAATCTTTTCTTACTTTGTCGGTAACTCTGAGAAACGCCCTGACAAGTTACTTCCCTAATCTAAAGACAACTCCCAGGAAACGCCCTGACAAGATTAATCTCTAGTTGCATTAAGAATGAAAAAGACCTTTGTCCTAACTAATAAATTCGGAAACGTCGTAATTTATTTAGTCAGATTATTTAATTCCATCGATTTTACCACCAACATACATCGTTCATAAGATAAAACCAATTCGCTACTTTAATAGAATAATATCCATGACAATACTATCCTATTAAGCAATTTATCACTTAATCAATCACACAACTCGTGACATTGCACAATAAATTAAGCAATAATAAATCTGGTTCAAGCACAAAAATTAAATAAATATATGAATTGCATAAACAAATAAAAATATAGTCTCACAAATTATCTATGGTTGAATATCCAAGCACCCTGACTAGAACAAGGTTTAGTTGTTCATAGCTAACATGAGAGCACAAGATACCCTAGAGTTCATCTTGTCTCCACAGCAAAAATAAAGACTGTAATAACAATGGTGGCTGGCGGCTGAATCCTCAAAAATAAGAGAAAGAAGAGAGAAAAGTGCGATTTCCTTGTGCCATAAGGTATTTATATCCTTTCCAATTCATAACCTAGCTCAAATTTGGAGAGATTTCCTAATTAATCTCTAAGTAGGACTCTTCATTCTGGCTTCCCCGCTTGTGTTTCGCGTCTTCAACAAAGATCCAGCCCAAAATAGATGGAAATTGGGCTTAAAAACTTGTCCATAAATTATGCCCAGTTTTTGCCCGATACGATATGATCATGTCGTATCTGCCTCCAACATGTTCTGCGCTACACATCAACTATCTAATGTGATATGGTTATATCGTATTTGTTTGTAGCACGTGGCTTCTCCAAAATAACCCAAATCTCCTGCATTACGACTCCAATCCCCACTTTGGTCTCCTACACACATAAGAAACACAAAAGCACACAAAAAACACGTAAATAATAAACAAAAAAATGCAAAAATGAATGCAAACTATCCTAGAAACCATGCATGAAATGCAACCTATCACTGAAGGATGGCTAGAGAGAACGAAGAGAGTCTTTAATCAGATAGACTACAAGTTGGACGAGAAGTTTGACTATGTAGTCTCCTTATTGTAAGGTCTAGCATTCTAATGGTGGAAAACTATTCCAGGCAGTACCACCAGGCCTTGTAACTTGAAGTGGGAAGACTTTCTGAAGGTCTTCAAGGAGAATTACATGCCAAGATCTACCTGGACAGAAAGATGAAAAAATTTCTGGATCTGAAGCAGGGCAATCTCTTTGTGGCAGAATATGAGATAAAGTTCAATAAACTGACGGGGTATGCTACTGCTTTGATTCCTATTGAGGAAGACAAGTGTAAGAGATTTGAAGATGAGCTGAATATGGAAATTTGGATGACGTTAGCTATTACGAACTTGAGCAGTTTCTCTGAGTTGATAGCAATCTCGATCCGAATAGAGCAACTGTTGAGAGATAATCAAGGGGAATACGGACAAGAGTCTAAAATGAAGAGGCCTAGCGATTCTCAAGGTGGTTCTGGAAGGTTTAGCAAGCATCAGAACAAACCTTTTCGACCTCCAGTTAGATCAAGACAGTCGGGGTTCAGACAGAGGGGTAGTTTTGTGCAGTTTGGCAGTGGAAGAGGTGCAGTAATGGGACAACTACCTAATTGTGAGTATTGTGGGAAGAAAAATAGTGGTAAATGCTAAAAACTGTCTAGAGCTTGCCTACAATGAGGCTCTTTTAATCATCAAATTAGAGACTGTCCTGCTATTTATGGAACACATTCTGGAAGGAGAGGAGGAGAGGTAACAGAAATAATGGTCCAGCAGAGCCGAGCTACTGGGTCTAGACGGATAGGTCGTGGTTGAGACAGAATAAGTTCTGCGAGTCCTACTGTCAAGACTAAGATGTAGAGCAACCAACCGCAGTCTTAGGTCAAAGTTTATGCAATGACCAGACAGGAGGCTTAGAATTCTCCAGATGTCGTTGCAGGTGTGTTGCATATCTTTACTTATGAAGCTTTTTACATTGCTAGATCCTGGATCTATACGTTCTTTTATCGCACCACATCTAACATATAGGCTGCATTATGATATAGAATTATTAAAGCATGGATTAGAGGTGAGTACACCAATAGGTAGTACTAAAGTAGTAGGAGAAGTCTGTAAAAGATGTATAATTCAAGTTAATTAGGCAGAATTGGAAGCATATTTGATTATATTACAATTAAAGGAGATAGATATTATTTTAGGCATGGATTAGCTTACTGCACATAGGGCTATCATGAACTACTACACTAAGGAGGTAATAATATAATCTCCTAATTAACCAAAAGCAATATTTTGAGGTGTTAGTCAAACAGTGCCAGCCAAAATCATTTCATTCATATGTGCACTAAGATTGATTAGAGGTAGATGTGAGGCTTATCTGGCCCATATAATCGATACTCAAAATGAACAAAATGTGCAGGACATTCTTGTTATTAGGGAATTCCTAGATGTGTTTCCTGCCAAGTTATCTGGTTTACCTCCAGACAAGGAAATAGAGTTTACGATCGACTTAGTTCTAGGTGTTGCTACTATCTATTCTTCCATATAGGATGGCACTTGTGGAACTAAAGGAATTGAAGGATTAATTGCAGGAATTGTTGGAAAAGGATTTTATCAGACCTAGTGTATCACTACAGGGAGCTCCAGTCTTGTTTGTGAAGAAGAAAGATGGAACTTTGAGACTGTGCATTGATTATAGGCAATTGAATTAGGTAACAAGGAAAAACAAATACTCATTGCCTAGAATTGATGATTTGCTTGATCAGTTGCAAGGAGCTCAGGTGTTCACTAAGTTAGACTTGAGATCTGGGTACTATCAGTTGAAGATAACAGAGGTTAATGTACCGAAAAGTGCATTCAGAAGTAGGTATAGGCATTTTGAGTTTCTAGTGATGCCGTTTGGGTTAACTAATGGCCCAACTACATTTATGGCATTAATGAATAAGGCATTTTAACCCTACTTGGATCGTTTTGTGACAGTGTTTATCGATGACATTTTGGTGTATCAGAAGAGTAAAGAAGAGCATTCTGAGCACTTGAGAGTAATTTTACAGATTATGAGGGAAAATAGTTGTATGCGAAATTCAGTAAGTGTGAATTTTGGCTTGATCAAGTAGTATTTCTAGGTCACATAGTAACTGGACAAGGCATACAAGTGGATCCAAAGAAGATAGAGGTAGTGATGAAATGGGAAACCCTGAAGAATATGTCTGAGATTCGGAGTTTCCTAAGATTAGTTGGATACTACGGGAGGTTTATCGAGGGGTTCTCATTAACTACAGCCCCTTTGATAAAACTTCTGAGGAAGAATGTACCTTTCAAATGGAATGATGAATGTCAAAGAAGTTTTGAGGAGCTGAAGCATCAATTAACTACAGCATCGATGTTAACTATTCCATCCGAAACTGGAGATTATATGGTTTATAGTGTTGCTTCGCATCAAGGATTGGGATGTGTACTGATGCAGTATAGAAAGTAATAGCTTATGCATCGAGACAATTAAGGTCTCACAAGATTAATTATCTGGTACATGATTTAGAGCTGGCTGCAGTGATTTTTGCTCTAAAGATATGTAGAGACTATCTGTATGGAGAGACATTCCAGATATACTGATCATAAGAGTTTGAAGTATCTGTTGAGTCAAAAAGAATTGATTATGAAATCGAGGATATTGATAGAACTGCTAAAAGACTATGACTGCACGATTGAGTATCATCCGAGAAAAGCTAACGTGATAGCTGATGCTCTAAGTAGAAAATCAGATAGCAATGTGGGTCAGATAAAGACATCGAGGTTACCGAGCCTAGTTCAATTGAGAGCATTAAATGTTGAGTTGAATCTAAAGTAGAATGAGGTATTGATGGCTACATTGAAGCTGAGACCTGTATTACATGATAGAATCAAAAAAGTTCAGGGTAAAGATCTTGAAATGATGAAGCGCATTGAGAAGTTGAAAATGAATCTAGATTGAGAGATGAGACACTATGGTTGAAGCAGAGGTTGTGTGTGCCTGATACTAATAATCTGAGGAAAGAGATTCTGGAGGAAGCTTATGTAGCAACCTATGTTATGCATCTTGGTACCACCAAGGTGTATAACACGCTGAAGTAGTATTTCTGGTGGCAAGGGATGAGGAAGCAAGTGGCTGATTATGTTGCTAAGTGTTTAATTTGCTAAAAGATTAAGGTTGAGCATCAGGCTCCAGTTGGGAAGCTACTTTAGTTACCTATTCCGGAGTGGAAATGGGAGCGAATTATAATGGATTTCATTATGGGATTGCCAAAAACTCCGAGGCAATATAATGCTATATGGGTTGTGGTGAAGTGATTGACAAAGTCGGCCCATTTCTTACCAGATAGAGAGAATAACTCACTAGACCAATTAGCCCGGAGGTATGTGACCGAAGTAATGAGGTTGCATGGGGTTTCAGTGTCTACTGTGTTGGACAGGGATCCCAGATTTACTTCAAGATTTTGAAAAAGTTTATAGTTAGCTCTAGGTACGAAGTTGAACTTCAGTACTACATTTCATCCTCAAACAAATGGACAGAGTGAAAGGACAACTAAGATTGTTAAGGATATGCTCAGGGCATATGTATTGGAGTTGCAATGAGCGTGGGATTAGTATATAACCTTTATTGAATTTGCTTACAACAACTATTATCACAGTAGTATCGAAATGGCACCACATGAGGCGTTGTATGGCAGAAAATGTCATTTACCTCTGTATTGGGATGAAGAGGGTCTGAGAATGGTTGAAGGCCCATAACTGATACAAAATACTATAGATAAAGTGAAATTGATCCGTAATCGAATTAAAGCAGCTCAAGATAAACAAAAGAGTTATGTAGATAGATC
>JANZXP010046485.1:0-11829 GCA_027576715.1 Erythroxylum flavicans | reverse complement strand
CAATTCGGCCTATGTAGGATTGAAGTGCTTCTTTGAACTTCTTAGCTCTTGATCTCGTTATTAGTCCCTCTGGCATTACTAGCTCATTTTTGGTTCTATATCTTTTACAAATTACCGTGTTTATACTCACATCATCCCCTCCCTCTTCAAAAGGATTCCTCTTCGAATCTGAATCAAAGTCAAAAGGAGACAAGTGAAAAACATTAAAAGTAGCACTAACATTATACTTACATAGTAAGTCTATCTTTTATGCATTGTTTTAATGCATTCTAACACTTGAAATGGTCTATCACTCCTTAACTCAAGTTTTGACTTCCTTTGCTGTGGAAACCTTTCTTTTTGCATATGCACCCAAAATCAATCATCAGGTTTAAAGAGAGCTTACTTTCTCACTTTATTTGCCTTTTGTGCATACATGTGATTCTTTTTCTCAATCTGTTCACGCGCTTTCTCATGTATTGTTTTAACCAGGTCAGCCTTCTTTTTGCCATCTAAACTAGCAATCTCAGTCAAAGGTAAAGGCATCAAATCCAACATAGTTAATGGATTAAAACCATCAAAATTTTCAAATGGAGAATGACCTGTAGAAGAATGTGTAGAACGATTATATGTAAACTCAATAAATGGCAGACAGTCTTCCTAAGTTTTCAAGTTCTTCCTAACAGTTACACACAACATGGTTCCTAAAGTCTTATTAACTATCTCAGTTTGTCCATCAGTTTGTGGATGACATGTAGTAGAAAATAAAAGTTTAGTACCCAAAATTCCCTAAAAAGCTCTCCAAAAGTGACTAAGGAACTTAACATCCCTATATGAAATAATGGTTCTTGGCACACCATGAAGCCGAATCACTTTCCTAAAGAAAAGATCAAAAATGTTTATTGCATCATCTATTTTCTGGCAAGCAATGAAGTGAGTCATTTTACTAAAATTTTCCATAATAACAAATATGCTATCTCTACCTGTCCGAGTCCTAAGTAAAACCAATACAAAGTACATAGATATATTAGTCCAACATTCGCTAAGTACAGTTAAAGGTGTGTACAAACCATGAGGCATAGACCTAGACTTAACTTGTTTACATGCAATACACTTAGCACAAACCCTTTCCTCATATCTTCTCATATTTGGCCAATAAAAATGTTCTCTAAGCATATCTAAGGTCTTTTGCACACAAAAATGCCCTATTAAGCCTCCACTATATGATTCTCGAATAAGCAACCCTGTAATAGGACATGCAGGAGTACAAATTTGTTTAACCCTAAAAAGATATCCTAAATGCAACATGTTCATAAGCTTGATATACAGTAGCAAAATTAACATCATCCATATACAACTCTTTCAAATGCTCAAATCCAAGTAACTTAGAAGTAAGCATAAAAATCAAAGCTTACCTTCTTGATAATGTATTAACCACAACATTCTCTTTACCTTGCTTATATTTAATCATATACAGAAATGTTTCGATATACTCCACCCAAATTATATGCCTTTTGCTCAATTTCCCTTGTCCCTTTAAGTACTTGAGAGATTGATGATCACTATGAATCACGAACTCTTTAGGTAGCAAGTAATGTTCCTAAACTTCAAGAGCTCTCATTAAGGGATAAAGCTCTTTATCATAAGTGGAGTACTTTAAAACTAATCTGCCCAACTTCTCACTCAAATATGCTATGGGATGATTCTCCCACATTAAGCCCCTATACCAATACCAGATGCATCATATTCAATTTTAAAAGTCTTGGAAAAATCAGGCAAACGCAAAATGGGTGCAGTGCATAGCTTTTCCTTTAAAGTATTAAATGCATTTTCCTGTTCTTTCTTCCATCTAAAACCAATATTCTTCTTAACAATTTCATTCAATGGAGAGGCAATAGTAGAGAAATCTCTAACAAATAGCCTATAAAAACCTGGTAAGCCATGGAAACTCCTAACCTCACTAACTGACTTAGGTGTCGGCCATTCTTGGATAACTTTCACCTTTTTACAGTCAACCTTAACTCCCTTAGAACTCACCACAAATCCTAATAAGGCAACTTTATCTATGCAAAATGAACACTTCTTAAGGTTTGCATATGGCTTCTCTTTTATAAGAACATCTAAAACAACCTTAACATGTACGACATGTTCATTTAAGTTCTTATTGTAAATTAATATGTCATCAAAATAAACAACCACAAATTTACTAAGGAATTCACGCAAAACATGATTCATTAAGTGCATGAAAATACTAGGTACATTAGATAAGCCAAAAGGCATAACCAACTGCTCATACAATCTATATTTGTTCTTAGATGCGGTTTTCCATTCATCACCTTCTTTTATCCTAATATGATGATATCCATATTTAAAATCAATTTTTGTGAATACGCAAGCACTATAGAACTTATATAAAATATCATCTGATTTAGGAATAAGATGACGATACTTTACAGTGATCTTATTAACCGCTATATAATCCACACACATCCTCCAATTTTCATCTTTCTTTGGCACTAAAAGAACTGGCACAACATAAAGACTTATACTCTCCCTCAAAAAACCCTTTTTTAAGCAATTCATCCGCTTTCCTTGGTAATTCCTTTGTCTCCTCTAGATTGCTTCAGTAAGTTGGGCGATTAGGAATTTGAACTCCTAGTAGCAAGTCAATCTGGTGCTCAATCACTCTCAAAGTTGGTAACCCATGAGGTAACTCTTTAGGAAAAACATCATCATAATCCTGTAACAAGGTCACAAACAAACTAGACAAATTTGGGTCAAGGTCAGTGTTAGTAAAATTTTTTTCTTTAAACCAAGTCAAAATTAAAGCTCTCTTGCCTAAGTATCCACTCTTTAACTATCTCTCTTATGCATAAAAACATGGTTGTGTCCTAACTATTTCACTCATTTCAGTTTCTCATTACTCACTTTTCACATTCTTTTCTTTCTGTTCACTCACTAACTTCTTCTCTCCTGCACATCCTACTTTCTTTTTCTCACTTGTACAATCAGTCAACATTGGGCCTTTAATTTTATTCTTTTCTCTCATGAACTCTTTTCTCTCTTCTTTCTTTTTCACCTCATTACCTAAATCTCCGTTTAATGATTGTTGAATTTTAGTTTTTCAAGGCATGCTTCTTTAGGTGATAAAGGAGCAAAGGTAACTTTCCACCTAATATACATAAAAGAATACCTATTCATGTACCCATCATGCATAACATGCCTATAAAATTGTCACGGCCTACGCGACAATGTACGACCAGCTTGCATAGGCACTACATCACACACAACCTCATCAACATATCTACTAATAGAGAATGCAACAACTACTTGCTTAATAACTTTAACTTCACCATTATCATTCAACCATTATAGTCTATGTGGATTAGAGTGTTTATCACATTTCAACCCCAACTTCTCTACCAAAGTAGTACTAGCTACATTAGTGCAAATTCCTCCATCTATAATCATGTTACAAGCTTTCCAACCTACTAAGCATCTCGCGTGAAATATGTTCTCTCGTTGTTCTAAGCTATCTTCTTTTACATTTAAGTTCAATGCATGTCTAGCAACTAAAGATTCACCCTTAACAGCATAACCAATATTCTCATCAACATCAGAACAATCTTCTAAAGGTGGCATACTTAAATCATTACCATCAGACTCATTACCATTATTAGACTTATAAATAATTTCTCCACCCTTAATAAGCATAGTCTTCCTATTAGGACAATCAGATGCATAATGACCATGTCTTTGACATTTAAAGCACTTAATATCCCTATGTTTAGAAGGTTTAGAGGATGGATCAATAATACCATTTTGAATTGAAGTACTCTTCTCCTTACCTTTATTTGACTCATTGTCCTTCTCCTTGGAATCTGAATAGTGCTCCCTCTTCTTATCTCCATTTTTGCTCCATTTTGGATTCCATTTGCTGCTAGAATTTGAGAAAGACTTAGCTTCCCTTCTTTGTTTTTGTTGTCTCTCCACCTTCATGGCAATGTTCACTAAGTCCTCCATCTCTACATAATGTTACAACTCAAATACATTAGCAATTTCTCTATTCAATCCACCCATAAACCAAGCCATTATCACTTCTTCCTCCTCGTCGACGTTAGCTTTAATCAATAATATCTCCATCTCCTTGCAATAATCTTCTACTGATCTAGTTCCTTATGTAAGTCTATGTAATTGTTGGTGTTACTCTCTGTAGTAATAAGTTAGCACAAATCTCTTCTTCATCACTCTTTTCATCTCTTCCCAAGTGGTTATAGGTGGTTCTATATTCCTCCTCCTATTCAACACCATTTATCCCACTAAACTAATGTATAATCAGAGAATTCCACTGCTGTCAATCTCACTTTCTTATCTTCATAATAGTTGTGAGATGCAAAAATCATGTCCACCTTTCTTTCCCATTCCAAGTACACTTCAACATCTTTTCTTCCTTTGAAGGGTGGAATTTTCATCTTGATGGCATTAATGTTGCTATCATTTTGCTCCACTCTTCCTTCCCTCCTTACTTTACCCCTCATGGATTGCACCTCATATTCATAACATTCTTTCCAATTCTTCCTCCCTATTCCTATGAATGTCAATTGATCTAATACAGTTTTAGATTATACTGGTTTCATTAATTTTTTCTTCTAACCCATCCATCCTAGTAGATAACTTCTTGAACTCATTCATGAATGCTTTATACATCACTTTTAAATCAGGCACAATTTTCATCCTCCTCATGTAATGTTTCCTTTTCATCTCTTCTATTGGCCATTCTTATAACAAAAAACTACAAGAAAATGGTTAGCAATAAAAAGATAACCTCACAATTCACTTCCTTACTTGTTTCACACAAAAGATGGCACTCCACTCGTGTTTCACTCAAAATTGGCTTTCACCCTCTTTTAAGCTTACACACTTAAGCCTTTTTCCACTTAAGCTTATTGTCCTCAATTGCACTTTAGAATTCAATTTATAGTCAAGGTGATTCACAAACAACAAATTAAGATTTAGTAATGCAATGAAAACACCTAAAAAAGACGATGGGCATAAAACTAGGAGTAAGTATGCTGAAATGAACGACGAGAAAATGGGCACAGAAGAGGAAAGGATGTGCACTAGCCAAAAATATAGAATTTAAATTAACAAGAATCAATTTGTTAATTATGGTTTAAATGGATACAAAAAGTAAGAGATAAAAAATAGAAACTTAGAATGAAGGAAAATGACAAAACTAATGCATAAATACAAAAATTGAAATTTCCCTAGTGGAAAAGTCAACTTGGATGCAAAATTGTAAAGAAACAAATCAAAATAGGAAGCCAATAAAAGAAAATCCTAAAATCAAGTGAACCCCAAAGATGGAATTTATGCTATTTGGCTTTTTAAACTAATTTTCCTAATTGAAGATATGACCAATTCCAAATAATTTCTCAAATGACCAGATCTGAATTTTGGTTATTTCTTTATAAATAATTACCATAAATTCTGCCCAAACTATATATAGAAACAAGATCTTGCCACCAACCAAATCAAATATTAACTTCTTTTTTAGCAACTGATTTTTTTTATAAAATGTTAGACACTGATTTTTTTTGTTCTCTTTAATGCTAGCAACTAATTTTTGTTTTTTTCGTGTTTTGACCTTTTTTGACTTTTTTTAACATAAGAGCAAGATGAACCCTAATTTTGAATTCTAATGAAAAATAACAATAATAAAAGCAAATAGGCATAAGATAAATAATAATTTATCCTAATCTACGATCTGATACCAAATGATGTGGAACCCCAAGGCTAAAGAACCCGAAACTCCTTAAATACACACTTTGGATAGAATAAGAACAAGAAGAAATATCTAATCGTAATTAACCCCCAACCAATTATATGAAAGGAAACACATATAATAAGATTGATTTGAAAACAAGAATAAAAGTTTGCCACAAATGATTACCTTGATAAGAATTATATTCTTGATGCAATAAAAGAAGACAAGAAAATCCTTCCTTAAAGAATTCATTATTCATCCAATCTAAACCCTAAGTAATGTTTATTATGATGTATTTATACCCCTTGAAAAGAAAGAAACCATAAATATTTAAAAGGTCTTTAATCATGGGCCTCCCACAAAAAAAAAACTAAAGGTCAAAACACAAGTAATGGACTGCCCAAAACTATGCTTCTAACTTAAAATAACTAATTAAGCAAGAGCGAAAGTCTTCATGCACATTCCACCCAACTTAATTAGTTATGATGCTATTGGCCATCTTTTTTATTAAGATTCCATGTCGTTTACAATTCGGCCCTTGTAAGATTAAAGCACTTCTTTAAACTACTTAGCTCTTTATCTCATTATTGGTCTCTCTGGCATTACTAGCTCATCTTTGGTTCCACATCTCTCACAAAATACCATGGCCATGCTCACATCATTAGCATTTTTTGTATCTCTTTCGTGCTTCTATTGTTGCCTCTAATAGTCTAGTTCTTTCTTAATATTCTTCAAGAGTGTCAGAGTTAAACATTGTAAGGCTCGTGAGATGTTCAAAAATAAGTTAGTTTGTCGATGATCACGTGGAAAGGCTAAATCTTTCTTAGATAGACCTAAGTGAGATTGTTGTGTAAAGGAGTACGTGTAACTTGTGGTACAAGTTTAGTTTCCAAGAAGACCTTTGTAACACCTACCAAAGTGAAGTTGTTGTGAGAGAGCCAAAAGTAGTTAAGAAGCAAATTGAAGACTTGAGAAAAGTACTGTGAAGAACAAATTATGGAATTAGGGATTAATCATAATGTTTATTAAGTCCTCCACACACTTGTACCTTGCTAAATACTCTAGGTCAATATTGACTAAAGTTTTGTATAATTCAATTCCCATTCTTTCAATAAAATCCCTATTAATTTCTTAAAAGCGTATATGATTAAATCATTTGATATACATAAATAAGTTAAGAGATAAATTGTTTGCATTCTTATATTATTGTCATTAGAGAATAACATTACAAATACATAAAATTAAACTTTTGAAAGGAATATTTCCAAAAGGATAGCAAACTTACAAATGTATATTCATCATCCTATCTCATAAATAAATAATAGAAAATAGTCCATGGGAATTGGAAAGAGAGATTTTAGGTAATTAATTTTCTCCATGATTTATATAACCTAAGGTAATTTGATTTCTATATGATTATATTAAAATAGCTTTTAAGATATACTTTGATTTATGAGATTATACTTATTACTTAACATAATGTGAAGTTGTAATTGTTTAAGTAATGATTTTTTCTACAATAAAGTCATTTTTTCAATGTGAATTACCAACAGAAAGATGAAAGATAGAATCTATATAGACATATTTAGAATTGATTATTGAAATTTTATATTTACATAATGATGTTATATACAAAAATTTTATTTTTGAATGTGAAGTACTTAATTTGATTTTAAAATACATCTTTATTTATTTCTACAGATAAATAGAGAAAAGTTCAAGTATTCATGATAATTTAGTCTCTTCAAGAAAATTTGATGATCTAGCTTGAGCTCATGCTAAATTGGTTCCTGGTACGAAGAACCATACTATTTTTTTATCGTAACAAACATTTGAAAGGTGGGAGAATCAACAAATTAAAGAAGCATTCGCTAAAATCAAAGATGATATGGGGCCTTGTAAGAAAGTTAGTTATGTCCTGAAATGGTAATTGAAAACTTTAATTTAAGAGTAATATAATGAGAAAGATAGGAGGAAAAGATTGAACTATGAAATTGGAAGAGGAATTTCTTTTTGTGATAATCAAGATGATACTAGGAATGTTAAAGGTAATTTTCCTACCTAATAAGAAGGGATTGTTGCATTTGATGTGAGGAAGAGAACAAGACATGTATCTAAATTTTTGCAACATAAATAACTCAAAGATCAACCTTTAATTTGTAATGCCTTACAATCTAAAGAAACAACTCTTAATAAGGACATAACAATGGCCAGATGGTGGTATGATGCATGTATATCATTTAATGCTCTCAGTTTTATTATTATTAGCCTATGGTGGATGCTATTGCCTCTTATAGTCCAACATATGAATATCCTCTAATTGATGAATACATAGGTAATCTTCTCAGAAGCAATATTTACGAAACAAAAAGTTATTTAGGTGAAGAAAGAATGACTAAGGCAGCTTATATTTGTTTAATCAAGTGTAATGGTAGGACAAATAAAATACATAAGGCTATTATGAATGTTTTGGTTTACTTTTGTAAGGGGAAAATGTTTCTAAAGTCTATTGATGAATCCAGCCTTGAAGAAATGTTGATACTCTATTTTAGATATTTAACAAATTTGTGAATGAATTTGGGCCTAAAAACATTGTACAACTCATCATTGACATTGATTTTGCTTATAAAATAGGTGGAAAGAAGCTTCAAAGAAAGTATAATTCTTTTTATTGGACTCCTTGTGATGCAAATTGCATTGATTTGATTTTAAAAAATATAGATCCTAGTTACTTTTCTATGTCTAATGAAAATATATAAAAATTAAAAAAGTGATTAAGTTCATTTATAATCATGCATGAGTTCTAAATGTTATGCGAAAGGTTTTCATCAATGGTAAGAATTTGCATTTACTAACCATTACAAGATTTATAACTAATTTCTTATCACTTTAGTATTTTCTTCTAATGAAAAATGAGCTAAGACAAATGTATACAAGTGATAAGTGGGTTACATCTCAGTATGCCAGGTCTAATGCTAGAATAAAGGTATCCAAAATTATACTTGAACATCATGAATATTAGTCCTGATGTTAATTTATCATATGAGTTTGTAAGCTTTAGGTGAGAGTACTTCATCTGGATAATAGTTATGAAAAGGTAACAATGAGTTATTTTTATGATGTTATAGAGAGAGCGAATGAAGCAATCAAGTCTAATCTAAAAAATAGGTCTTCTTTGTATACACCTTATATTACAATTATTAATAAGAGATGGAAAAGGCAACTTTTCTTTTTTCTTTTCTGCTGGGAAATTTTTTAATTCCAATTTCTATTTTAGACCAAAATTTACAAGAAAAACTGAATCTAATAAGGGAATGCTATTAATTATCACAATAATTGTTGCACATAAGATGATGTGAGATCTTCTTAGCTCACATATGGAGGCATATAAGGATGCGAACGGTGATTTTAGGATGCCCATTGCAATTTATCAAAGAGACAAACTTAATCTAGGTATATATTTCTTCATTTTTATTACTTGTTTGATGTTAACATTATTGTCTTATAATTGCTTAGTGAGATCGATTTAGAAGTGATGTTTCATAATTATAAAGGCTTGCAATTTGAATTCTGAATTAACATATGAGTAAAACTGGGTGTGAAAGGAATTGGAGTGCATTTGATTTTATTCATTCCAAAAAAAATCAAATTGGAATAAAAAAGATTGAATAATTTGGTCATTATTCGATACAACTCAAGGCTTCGAGAAAGGTATGTTATTATCATTGTTAAATTGAATATAATTTCTTGTAATTTATTAATATTTTTTTACTAAGAATCTTAATAGAACAAATAGTTCTATAGATATAATTTGCCTTAACTATATTGATCTTTTAGTGGATATGGTTTTTGAGGGACCAAGTTTCATAGATAAGATTGACTTGTAAGGTAATCTTGGATAGGAAAGTATTGACATGTCTGTTGGTACAAAGAATTTGAAAGATAGTGAAGACAATATTCCTCTCAATGATAAGGAATTTGTACCAGTGCAATTTGAGTGAATATTCCATTGAATGAAGTTCTAAGTTTTTCATTACTATATGAAATAAATTGTAACAATTTAAGTACTTTTATATGATGTAAATTGTAACAATTTAAGTACTTTTATATTATTCTGAAATTTATATATGTATGATTCTTAAACGATTTTTTCTTTTAATAATTTTGGTTATTGTTTATCTATGAAATATGGGAAAATAATATTAATATAAATAAAGAGATAGTTGTCAGTTCAAATTTATAATATTTTGATTTTGGATACATGTTTGATATAAAATTAAAGCTTATATAATATAATATATTAAGAAACTATTTTGCAATTTTATAAAATTCAAGAATTGGTTTGTTACTTTAAAAATTATTGAAACGGTACTAGATATTAATTGGTATCATTGCCATACTATACCAAAACTGAATCATATACTTAGTCTAGTACGGTATTCATAACATTGATATGTCATGACCCTGGTTACATTCTAAAAGTGTTGCTTCGATTACTCAATCATGACAATTGACTTAAAACAAACATTTTAGCCATTTATTATAGATTTTGTAGGCGTTAATATTAAATTCAAACTTATTTCAAAACTTTAACAGTGTAAATATTTTATTCAACAAACCATGGGTAATAGTATCCTCGTATAACATGGACGATGTTAGATGCATTACATAATTATAAGAAAAAATGTAATCTCCCCTAAAAAATCAAATCACTTGGATAGTTGATATTTTTAAAATAGTTAGCTAGATATAATTTATTTTTAGAAGTTTCATTCTAACTAAAATAATATAAAATGATTCAAATGTAAGAAAAATATAAAACTATCTTTTTAATGAAGTGCATATGAGTAATCTTATTATGTTTTATCATTTGGTATACCAATATTTTCTATTAATTTTATTTATTATGAAAAACAAAATTCATTATATTTTCTTGTTTTAAATGATTTTTTTTACAAAATTTACATACAAATTTATAAATTCATATTTGAAAATAATGTTTTTCTTTTCTTTTTAATGTATCATATTTATATATATAATAAGGAAATATAACATCCTACAAAATATTGGTTAGAACTTATATCTCACTTGGAATTTTGAATTTTTAAAGAAATTAAATGCTAAAGTGATTGTCAAATATTATTCTCTTTTCAATTTCAATAATTCTTTTGTTTGAAGATCTTCATTTTAAACTATCTCACAATGTGTGTTTTTATAATATATAATCCATTTCTTAATATAAATTTAAAATTTGATTGACTTAAATATATTATATGTTAGATAAATATATGATGATATCACATAATTTTTTTCTTTCAAATATTTGGAAAAAGTACTACTTACATGAACTCCCAATTTAAGATAGCATAATTAACAATACAATATAGTTAACAAGTATCTTAACTCTTAACAATTCCTTAAATTATTTTTAACCTACCAATCACCAAATAAGTACCATTAAGTTTAAGTTTATTTAATTGTAATTTTAAAACTTGTTCTTTTTGAAAAGTTAAAAGATTATATTTATAAAAAATTGAGATTCTTACAAAACATGATATAAGTATTGCTACCTCTCTATCTTACATTTCATATCCTTTGACCCTTTAAGACCGTTCCTTTTAACTCACAACAGATAGATGTCCTTCCTCAATATTGCATGGCTTCTATGCTCATCATTCAAGTTTTGTAATCAAAGATGTGAGCCCCTTTGCATGTGCTCTAACTAATTTCCAAATTGTGCTTTGCAGATCCAGCTTATGGTTAGAGACTATAAAAGCTACAATTCAAGGTGTCCCAATATCTATATACCTCAAAGCTTCCTTTTCTTTCTACAAATAAGTTGTTCTTTGATCATCCTAGAGGTCCTCTCCAATAAGTGTTAACTTTATTTTCTTTCCTTGAGTAGCATCTATGCACGTATGATCTTAATTTATGGGATATGTTATTTTTCTAGCTTTAGAATTGTTATGTGTAACACCCCATTACCTTAGGGTACCCACCGAGACACCCGTAGGTCATTCCGATAC
The DNA here is from genome assembly GCA_027576715.1 of Erythroxylum flavicans. Lineage (NCBI taxonomy): Eukaryota > Viridiplantae > Streptophyta > Magnoliopsida > Malpighiales > Erythroxylaceae > Erythroxylum > Erythroxylum flavicans. The sequence continues at coordinate 57 of JANZXP010046485.1, read as the reverse complement.
ATATCCTAAGATAAGGGAGCGCTACGTGCAATTTCTACAAACTCCACATGGCATCAC
>JANZXP010046427.1:0-11833 GCA_027576715.1 Erythroxylum flavicans | reverse complement strand
GTTTTGATGTATTTCTTCCTCTTTCATATAGCATCTGTACTAGGGCTTTTGTATGTATGTACAGATTGTACAGTTTGTTGATGTATAAAACTGTTGATTTTGAGTAATGAAAAGAGGAAGAGTTTGGTTTTAAAAATCTTGTGATTACAATTCCTGCTTTAATTATTCAAATTGATATGATGCCATGTGGAGTATTGTAGAGATTGCACGTAGCGCTCCCTTATCATAGGATATGTATCGGAATGACCTACTGGCGTCCCGGTGCGTACCCTACGGTGAGGGGGTGTTACAGGACTCTTTGAGCCCTTTTTGTATTGGTCTGTACTTAGAGATACTACTGTATATTTATATATACATGGTTGTATATGAGTTCAAAAATGTAATTAAATCCTTTCGGTATATATGTCAGTAATGCATAATGTTATATGCCCTTAAATGAACATAGAATTTATCGGTATGCGAAATCTTGGAGATTTTTGACATACAAGCTTCTAATTGTGTAAAATAGATTCCATTGGATGAATATGGCCATGGTGGCCAAGTTAAATGTATTCTAATGCCTTAGAGGTGATTAGACATGATTTATAAACTTATTGAACACTTAGAAAGCTTAATTTGAAAAGTTGATATGCATAAGGGCTTATTTACAACCTGTTAAAAGTTAAGGGACTTAAATGTAATTTTTCAATTTTTGGAGGACCAATATGTAATTTTAGAAGGCTAAGGAGCTTAATTATAATTTGCAAAAGTCTGAGGACCAAAATGAAAATAAAAGTTTTGGCCATTCTTAAATTTTGGGCTTAATTGCAAATTTAGGAAAAGTTTGAAGGGTATAATGGTTATTTCACATAAACTAAGGGCAAAAAGGTAAATTCACCATATTTTGTCAAAGAATAGTCAAAATTCTAGACCCTTCTTCTTGTGTCTATACCCTTCTTCTTGTGTGTGGCCGTGCACCCCATTATTTGGCATTAAAACACTTTGTTTTAATGAAAAGAAAGGAGAAGAGAGGAAGACAAGAGGAAGTTTCGGCCATCGCTAAATTTTCACCAAGTTTTTGATTCTCCAACCTAAAACAAGGTGTTCTAAGTTAATTTGGGATCAAGGAACTCAAATCTATCATTAGATTTGATAAATTCTCAAAAGATTTTAAGATATTACTAAAGGAAAGTTTAGGAAAATTTTGTCTTATCTCTCTCTACATTATGATTTTGAGTTTGGTGTTAAGATATGTTATTCTCCATGTTTGAATATGCATGAAACAAGGTTTAGATGAATGAAATGAGTTATGGAGAAGCTTTCTTAAGTCAAAATCGAAATGCCCTATCTTTAGTGAAAGTTTGTGAAATTTTGAATATTGTTTGAAATTGATGGTTTAAATGAACTCTATGATATTAATCGTGTATGTATAATGTGAATTGATGATGAAAAATGAGGAAGATGTTCATCGGAAGGAGGTTTTCAAGTTTATACTTTTTGGTGTTTGATAAAATGCCTAAGCGAACCGAGTTTAGGATTTAAGGATTTCGATGGTGCAAATTGAAAAGAGGCTTTCATGTTTACTTAGAGTAAACTTGAATTGTTGCTTAGATTGATGAGTAGTGGCCTAATGTGCTTGGATAAAAATGTGCTTAATTATGCTTTGAAATGTGTAAGTATTGGATCAAAGGAATTAAATGCCTTGGAAAATAAAAATAAAGCTTATGTGAATTATAAGGGAAGTAATCATGTGAGAAGCTTAATGGTCGAATCCTATAGCTTAAAAATAGTGATATTGTGTTTAATACACTTATATGGTGGTGTATAAATATGAGATCCATGTTTGAGTAGTAAATACATTGTATATTCTATGTATAAAGGCTTGGAACCTGTGGATCAAGGAACTCGTATCGAGATTGTCCAAGTCAAAGGAGTGTACACCTTTTTTTGAGGTGAGTTGGGGAAACTATATATCTCAAATGGGATTAGGACAACCCAAGACATGCATGATGACTTATATGTGAATTTTGAACCTAGGTAAAGCATAGTATAATTGAATCTCAAATGAACAACTTTGCACTTGAAGTGCAACTGATGACTTTATTGCATGAAATAATGTTTTGGAACTTACATATGTATAACCGAGTCATGTATGCTATGTGTATGTATTCTCTTTGGCACAGAGCCATAACAAGGGTCCATTTTATTGGTTGGACCAATAAATAAAGGCATGGTGCCTTACTTGATTTTTAGTACTTAATATATTTGTATATGATTTTTGTGATTGATGAGATAACAATTAGCCATTCGTGTGCTAAGCACAACAGATTAAACAACCCCTGTACCCTTTAACGCTACTACATAAAAGTTAAGTCCTCATATCGATACCTTTTTATGGGATTTACGGGTAATTGCACACCTAAAGGTTTGGTCATTGAGGAGGTCATCACCTAAAGTCATGATGCTCTTGTTGATTGTAGTCTGGACTCACCATAAATGAAAGTCGAGCCAACACTAGGAATCGGTGGGTGTGCACACTAGTTTGGCTGACTAATGGTGAAACACATAACTATTTTGGCCTATTATGAGCTTTGGCTTCCCGATGATATTTAATTTATACATATGATGCTTTTTTGCTCTTTTGTACTGGAATTGAAACCTATGTTCATTGGATGAGTGATTAATAGGCTAGGCATATGTGGTTCCTAACCAGTATATGTTGTGTCATAAGCTAGGTATATATGTTTCTATGTCATGATGTTCATTTTATAGGTGGTTATGTGCATGCTAGATGCATGAAAAACCCATCGTCAGGTTATCTAGACCACCTTGGTGTATACGGGGTTCTGTTTTCAATATATGTTTTTCCTGCTCACTGAGTATATAGTGTACTAACCCCCTCCGCTTTCCAACCATGTAGGTTAATTTGGTGAACTTGAAGTTTTGGGTAGATTATGCAGAAATTTGACATTTTGGAGCATTACTGTACGTGGGTAGTGTCTGTTTTGTACTTTTGTTGTATAATGGCTCATGATTATGTAGATATGCTTTATGATTGTGTAAATTAACTATTGATTGTCTTATGGTTTGTAAATGATCTTATGTATGAAACTTTTGTACTATTGTTGAGATTGCTCTTGAGTGGACTTAAAAGTCCAAAAGTTGCATTTGAGTTTTAATGTGAACATAGAAGTGCATTTAAAATTGATCTACAGGTGTTGTAATTGAATTTTGGGATTTTCAAAGTATAGTCGTTATGTTACCCAAAATTTTTTTAAGGTTATTCAGTTAGCCTTGTATAGTTGGGTTAAGTGGTACCATAAGTATCCTTAGCCAGGTTATGTGGCAGTTGTTATGTGCCCGATGTGGTTTCGGGTCATGACAAAAATCATGTTAATGGGGTAGGCTATTTGGCTAATGTAGCTTATAAAACAAAGAATGCCTAATCATTTCCATGTTAATGTATGTAATAAAAATGTGGCCTCAAATAGAAACTCAAAGCAAAGTCAGGATTTACATGTCATGAAGGTCACACATTATCAAAAGACAATAAGACTGATATGGATGTGTCAGTCTATTAAGGCTCAAAATCTCACCGGCTTTGACTACCACTAGCCACGACTCTTCTAAAGATAATGCATATCGACAATCACAAGAGTAAAAATACTTACTAAAGTTGCTATGAAATTCTCTAGTCAATTAACACTCTAATTACGACTATATAATGCCAAAATCAACGAAAAAGAGAAAATGTTTGTTTTGTTTGTTTTATTCATTCTCTCATTTTGATTGAAAACTTAAAACAAGCAAGAAACAAATTAATAAAGAACACACATGCATATAAAAAGAAATGCGAAAGTGTAAAGAAAAGAAATTTACTTCCCTTGGGTTGCCTCCCAAAAAGTAGTTTTTTTTAGAGTCGTTGGCTCGACTCCTCCTTCTCACGTGACAAAATTGTAATCTTCTGGTATTACAGTTGACGTCACTTCCGCGCAAGGTTGTTCAGGATAGGGCTTTAGTTGATCATCATTGTCTTCCCTATCCTCAGATTCTCAATCTCGACTGAGTTCACACACTCTGGAAATATTTCAAATGTCTCTTCTTCATTTAATTCCTTTAACCTGCTAGGTAAAGGTAAAGAGTCAATCTCAACAATAATTATGAACTCAGTTTTTATCTCCGAGCTAAAATATGTATCTTTTTCTACTTCGAGCTCCTCCTCAACTTCTTCCATACAAGCAATTCCTTGAGTATTGCCCTTAAAATTCTCAAGCTCCTCATCACTTTGTAAAGTTTCCGCACAAACATCTATTGGGTACACCTCAGGTTGAAATGTCTGCTTCTCTTCACTTCGCAGTTCCAGATGATTGATATCTCCTTATCGAGGCAATATAACTTACTGGAATTACAAGGCATCCTATCAGATTTGTTATACATCTTGCTGAAAAAAGCTGTTGCATATTCTTTTGGAACTGCTACATATCTTGTTGAATTTGAAGATTGTTAGTAGCCATAATATTAAACATTTCTTCTAGAGATGTATCTGAGTTGTGTTGGCTCTTCGAATCGTGGACACTAGACCATGTATTTTGTAGAACTTGCCCTCCATCCTGCTAAAATTGTAGAGTATTATGCTGCGATTGCAAAGTATTAGCGTTCACAATATGAATCAACTCTTTCAGAGATAGACCGGAGTCATGAGAGGAAGCTTCTGGTCTGTATGAGAATTGTTATGAGTCCCGCAAACTATCATAGAAGTCATTTCGATGGATATCCCATCTATAACCAAAGTTAGGTTGATTAGTCCAATCTTGGTTATAGGATTGAGAATAAGAGTTAAAGAAAAAAATTACTTCCATCTTTCATTTTTTTAATTTTTATAAAACACAAACACGAAACAAAATAAATAAAGGATCACAAAATAACTAAAAAGAAACCAATTACGAACAAATATATACAAAACACCAATTAAAATCACAAATAAAAACTAAAACACTGCGTTTCCTGGCAATGGCTCCAAAATTGAAAGCGTTTCGTAATGCTAGTCAAAATAAAATAACTAGACTATTACTATAGCAGTGGTGAGTCTAGGTCGATCTCACAGAGAGTGTGTGTAAAGTTGTTAAAATGAAAGTAACTGGTGTTTAGGTTTAACTAGCAGGGGGGTTTGGATTTTTAGAAAAAAGAGAATAAAATAAAAATGAACCTAATAAAAACGAATTAAAGAAAACATGCAAAAAATGATAAAAGTGGAGAATTCGGTAAGGACCCAATTCTTTGGATCAATCTCAGCCTGACCCTAATTAAGTATATTTCATTGGTTTGTTGTTCTCAAACCTCTCCTAGCAATTATTAATCGTAAGTTAATAATTAATCCTAGTTTTCCTTTAGGTTTTGTTTAATCAAGATACGATTGTTAATTAAACTTAACTACCAAATAACCTAGGATACGATCTATAGATTTAATTAGGAAATAGTATTACAAATTAGAAAAACCGATTAATCAAGGCAATAACCACATACAATGCGTCATTTAACCTAGGTCATGTTATCCCTAATGATTACGAATCATTAGTCGCTACATATGAATTTAAACATAACAATTACGGATTATATCAAAATTCTAGCAATAGGTTTGCAAAAAAACAATTCAATGAACATATTAAAATCATCCTTTTACAATACCTAATGAGTTCATACACAAACAACCGAACAATAACAAAAATACGATTATTCATTCACAAAACCTAAATCAATTAACATAGGATAATACAAACAATTTAGAGAAAGAAACAACGAAAATGGTGAAACACACTTAACCCAAGTTGTTGGCCTCAATATCACCTCTAAACTGGCATCAAAAACTTAGTTTTCTATAAGTCTCTCTAAATGAAATGCTTCGCCCTTCTCAAAATAGCCCTGGTAGAAACCCTCTTCACTGCCGCCTCCCTCTCTTCTGATTCACACCACTCACTGTTCTAGACCCCTCTTTACTATTCATTGGTTTGACAATTTAACTTAGTGGTCCAACTTACGATGCATGTCTCACGCTAGCCACTCTGCAGTTTTCTCTTGCCTTAGTTGCGTTTTGTTCTTCTTCCTTAGCTGTGCGTCGTCGTTCCTTTGTCTTAGTTGCTGCGCCCAATAACAACGTTTCTCATTTGGATGTGCGCTACTCTCATGTGAAACATATGCGCGCGTCTGCAAACCATTCACGCTGCTTTATTGTCCAAACCTCTGCGTTTTGCTTCATATGTTGCTGCTGTTTAGCTCCTTATCTATGCTGCCTCTTGGAAGTTGTCATTCTCTTCCTTCCTATGTGTTGTCGTGTTCTCCTTCAGCCACTGCGTGATTTTGCTTATGTTTGTGTCGTTTTGCATTTTCTGCTTCTTGCTGTGCTATCATTTTACTCCTTGCTTATCCATCTTTCGTTATCCAGCCATCACTCCGTTAAATTCACGTTCAGCCATATAAAAACATACAACATGAGTGTTGATTTCTAGCAGCCCTCTTCTTGAGTTTTATACTTCATCCCATTCTTTTATTCTTTATCTTGTCTTCTGTTGTTCCAATTTTCTTCTTCTTGCTTTATAAAGACAAGTGAAAATTTATCTTTAAAAAATGGCCAAAATATAGAGGTTTCGACTCACTTTAACTTTTTTTTTCCGAATTGTATTTAAAATCATATATGAGTCAAAGTGAATATCTTAAACAATTTCATGTCAATAATCGCTAAGGGCCTGTTTGATTGGACGTTAATTAATGGAACGAAACAGAACGGAATGGAATGGTTTATAATGGAATGGAATGTAATATAGTGAAAGGTTGTTTGGGAGGAATAAAAGAGTTCATAATGTAATGTAGTAAAATATTGTTTGGAAGATGGATGGAATAAAATGAAATGTATAATAAATGAGCATTATACACCTGATATTAAAATAGTTGTTGCAAGAGGTTTAACGCTATGATTTTAAAACAGAAATTATGTCCAATTAAAAATCACGCACAACCGTGACAAATAATTTTTATATATTTTCTATTTTAAAATAATAAAAATTTTAATAAAAATTTTATTTTTTTTATTAATTATATACAATTTGTTATTAATTATATAAAATTATTATTATTATTTTATAAAATTTTTATTAATGAAAATAGAAAATATATAAAATATTATTCTGTAATTGTTTATATATATTTCTGTACAAATATAAATATAAATAAATAATTTTAAAATATAAATCACATATAATAGAATAAAATTTATTAAATAATTAATAACAATATGTTTATATAATTAATAATAAATTGTATATAATTAATACTAAAATAAAAAAATTTTAATAAAAAATTTATTAATAATAGAAAATATATAAAAAATTATTCTTTAATTGTATTTATATATTTCTATATAAATAAAAATATAAATAAATAAATTTTAAATATAAATCACATATAATAAAAAAATTTATTAAATAATTAATAATAACAATATTTTTATATAATTAATAATAAAATAATATATAATTAATAATAAAATAAAAATTTTTAATCAATTTTTTATAGATGCAAATAGAAAATATATAAAAAATTATTCTTTAATTGTATTTATATATTTCTATATAAATAAAAATATAAATATAAATTTTTAAATATAAATAACATATAATAGAATAAAATTTATCAAATAATTAATAATATTATTATTATATAATTAACAATATTATTATATAATTTATAAACAATTACAGAATATTTTTTTCTATTTTCATTAATAAACATTTTATTTTATTAAAATTTTTATTTTATTATTAATTATATACAATGTTTTATTAGTAATATAAAATGTTATTATTAGAGTAAGGAGAAATAATATACAAATATTATTAATTATATAGAAGGGGGTTAGAGGTAGAAGAAATAATTGGAATTAAGAAAAATTTTTGAGGATATATTAGGTAGTATGTATTTATTAGTTTACGTTCTATCTTAAACCCTCCGAATTGGAGGTTTCTTATTTTCACTGTTTAGGATGGAATGGAACGTAACATGAAACGCTCCGCTTCCATCCCATTCGTTTCATTCCATTATGAAACCCTCAACCAAACGATGGAAGTGTGTTACGTTCCATTCCGTTCCAATTACTAACCCTTTAACCAAACAAGCCATAAGTGTTGTGGAATAATTTCAAAATCAATTAAGCACCTATCAATGCTCCTCTTACAAGAATTTGATATAGAAATATGAGACAAGAAGGGAGCGGAGAATTTAGTTGCACACCACTTATCACGTCTGGAAGGAGGGGAATGCAAGCAAGATGATGATATTAATAAGAAGTTCCTTGATGAGACCCTGATGTTACTCGATAGCCTGGCGACACCATGGTTCTTCTATATCGCCAACTATATTGCCAGCAGTAAGCTTCCTTCTGATCTATCCTATCAATAGAGGAAGAGATTACATAGGTGCACTCGATATTTATGGAATGAGCCAATATTATATCGAATATTTGCTGACAGGTTAATGAGACAATGTGTTCTGGAGGAAGAAATGTTGGATATCTTCAAACAGTGTCATGAAGGTCAATATGCTGGCCAATATGGAGCAAACAAAACGGCAACTTGGATACTCGAGTGTGGATTTTATTGGCCATAGTTGTTTAAAGATGCTTAAGCTTTCGTCGCACAATGCGATCGATGTCAAAGAATAGGTAATATCTCCAAAAGAGATGAGATGCCTTTATCCAACATTTTGAAAGTCGAAGTCTTTAATGTATGGGGCACCAACTTTATGGGTCCTCCATCAGGACCATGTATATTTTGGTGGGGGTGGATTACATATCGCGTTGGGTCGAAACAGTGGCATCTCCAACCAATGATGGAAGGGTTGTGCAAAAATTCATCAAACGGTTATTCAATCAGTTTGGAGTTCCAAGGACTATAATAAGTGTTGGGGGCACACATTTATGTAATAGATCTCAATCAAAAATTTCAAGTTACTTTTAAAGTAAATTGTGGTGACATCATTATTATCATGAATTTTCTTACACGACATAGCCCACCACTATCTTCTTTGCCAAATGGTATCCTTAAGCATAAGGTCACAAAGTTAGTTCTGCATTGTTGACCAGTGACTGGTTAACAACTAGTTATGGAACTGGTAATACATCGCTTACCCATACCAGATTAACCGCTATATTACGGAGCTGGTTCTATATTGCTTACCTATAACTAGTTACGGAACTATTTCTACATCACTTATCTGCAGTAAGTTAACCACTATACACTGGTAGTTACAGAGCTAGTTTTACATCGCTTACCCTCAACTGGTTAACCATTAGTTATGGAACTAGTTCTATATCGCTTACTCATATTAGGTTAACCGATGTATACTAGTATAATAACATGTATAAAAAACTAATGGTGTACTATAGGCTAAAAATCATCTTTCGTTTTTATCATCCAATAACATAATTTCAATGTAACTTCAAATCGTATGAAATTCACCTTTCAAATTTTAATTTCTATATTGCTAAAACATAAACTTATACTATCAATATTCATTTGTACTATATAATCATTTGATTTTCTTTCCAATTTTTCAACACAATTCATCTAAGATCCATGCTAAGCATCACCTAACACATTATAAACCATTTCAATTTCATCACTTTCCACATTCACTGTGTATACAATTTTTTTCCAAATAATAACATAGCACTTCATTTAATAATTCCAGTGTCACAAATACATTTAATGACCATCCATAGCCACATTCACGTGGTCATTACATCATAACCATACTTTTATACCAAAAATCCCATTAATACTAAACACATTTTACATTAAACTTTTCCAATTTAATTCCAAATCAATTCTTTTTCATTTCTTTACTTCATTAGTATCAAAACCATGCTATGAACATCATGACACATCAAAATAAAATTTTTGATCAAATCAGTCTAGAATCCATAGTCATGGTCGATCCTCTCATGCTTGATTTCTTAGTTTACTTTCTTCTTTTCAACCTTTAAATGCTTCTAATCTCATTATCTACTCCATGTCAAGTCAAAAATCTCTATTTATGTTAAATACATGTATCCCACACAAAAACCCACAAAACTAGAACTTAAGGCTAAAAAACTTAGTATTTTTCCTACAATCTTTTGGGTAATTATTGAGCACCTTTACTTGATCAAGATCTCTTTAAATCTCCATCAAAACCCATAAAAAGTGGCAGTCCTGTTCTTCCTCTTCTCCTTGGCTGTAAGTCACCCTTGCTTCTCTTCTTTCTCTTTTATTTTTTGGTCTCTCACAGTTATGTTAAAGAATGAAGCAACTTTATCTTAAGTTTTGCATTTTACACTTCCCATTAATGGGACACATATCACTCTCCAATTGATTCTCTTCCAATGACTCATCAATCCACTATCTTCTTGTAAAAGGACCAAATTGCCCTTTAATGAATTTAATTCACCAACTAACTAACTTAAGTTTTGAAAATATTCTGTAACCATCCTATTATCAAATTGACCATGAAATACTCTTATGAGGGTCAATACTTATTGATGGGATGCTTTTAGAGAATTTCGAATGGGTTTAAAATTACCAATACCAATTATTTTTCACAAAGGCATTTTGGTCTTAAACTTTTGAAACTCCTGAAATCCATTCAATAGGAGTTATTTTTAATTATTTTAATATCATTGAACTCTAATATTTATTCTGAATATTTTTCAATATTTTAGATTAGGTCCCTTAAAAATCACTATTCACCCAAATTCACTATTTATCTGAAAATAATATTCACCAAAAATAAAATTTTATATTCAATGAAAGGAAAGGTTTGGGGTTTTACATTCACCCCTCCTTATACAAATTTTCTCCTTGAAATTTAACTATGCATACATGTTTAAAACAAGTGGGGCTATAATGTACCTATGTAGCTTCTTCTATTGCGTGATTCCTCTATAGTACCTTAATCGAAGGAATGATCATATTACACAAAACATGTTCTTTGTAGTTAAAGATCTATACTTGTTGCTCATTGAAAATCAAAATTTCCTTTAGGTTTATCGATTGTGTTGTGATTACAAGCGAAGGGTCCACTAGGTACTTGGGAAGCATAAATACATGGAAGACATTGTGAATCCTCGCAAGCTCATCTGATAGCTTCAATCGATATGCCATTGACCCAATTTTTTTGGTGATCTTATACGGTCCTTTGTAATGCAAACTTAGTTTACCGCATTTCCCAAATCTAAGTACACCATTCCAAGCAAAAAATTTGAGAAACACTTTATCTCCAATTTCAAATTTAAGATCTCTACAGCAATTATCCGCATAGCTTTTATGCCTATCTTGGGCTAGCTTTAATCTGTCCTAAATAACTTGAATTTATCTGTTGTCACCTGTAAAAGCTCGAGACCTAATAGTTTCCCTTTACCTACTTCATCCTAATATACTAGAGTTCTGCATTTTCATCCATAAAGTGCCTCATAAAGGACTATGTCAATACTGGCCTGATAACTATTATTGTACGCAAACTCTATTAGTGGTAGGTGTTTGTCCCAACTCTCTTTAAACTCCTTGATACAGGACCTAAGCATATCCTCAAATGTTTGGATAGTCCTCTCTGACTATGAATCCATCTGGGGGTGAAAGGCCTAAACTTTAAGCATATACCTAAGACTTTTTCTAAGTTGGGCCAAAATCTCGATGTAGACCTAAGCTCATTGTCTAAGATAATCAAAATCGACGTATCATAGAGTCTCACTATGTTGGACCCCGATTTTCTTCTTACTATATGTTGGGGATTAATTTTATTATTTTGTTGCGATTAGGTATAAATTATA
>JANZXP010046398.1:0-11834 GCA_027576715.1 Erythroxylum flavicans | reverse complement strand
AAGGAAATCAAAACGACGGAGCAATTTGGGTTCTCCCAATCCTACCCATAGAGCTAGAATTAAGTTGTAAACCCTTCTATACATATTTATCTATATATCTTAGGTTTCATATGTAACTAAAATCACACAATTTGGGGCTCTATAGGTTGAGTTATGACTCAAACAATGTGACTGACTCAAATAATTCCACTACACACTACTCTCTTGTCATATTCAACCAATTTTATCTAAGATAACACCAAAATAACACTAAAGCAACATCCCAACAACAATTCCACATCGAAATGAATCTTTATATCTATTCAATCATACACAAATACAGAAATCAACTAATTGAACTCCCAAACCTTAAAATTGGCAAAGTAGTTCTTCTAATGCTTTTCCTTTCCTTCCGCTTTGGTTTTACCTTAATCACCAAGTGAAAAATGATAGGATGAAGAAGGTGAAATGGAGAGGAAAAAAAACATAAAGCTAATCCATCAAAGTTTTGTTCATCTCCCCTCTCCATATGCCTTTTCATGAATTTTTTAGTCTTAGACATATGTTTCAATCCCATTGGACCATATGTCACCATCTTATTGGACCATGTGTTACAATCCTATTAGACCATGTGTTACAATTCTATTAGAAATGTGTTAAAATTATATTGGACCATATGTTACAATTATATTTTAATATGTGTTACAATTCTATTGGACACACATGCCTTAATCTTATTGGTTCATAAGTTGGCTTTAGGAAAATTGCATATTGGTCTTTCTCCTTCCTTTAATTCCCACATTCAACTATAATATTATCAATTTATTTCATTCTCATATGTCTTAATTTTTTAATGTAATAAATTTCATGTAATTTGGTTAATTATTTCGAGAGTTATACCCAAAACATTATAGGCTGTTTGAAAATAGGGATAGCAGCCATAACTCAACTTCAAGCCAAAATTCAAAAATCTTAGAGGCGCAAAAAAATTTTGATCCCTCCATAAAAGTTTTAGATCTATGTCTTCAATTTAATCTTCAATTAAAATCATCCAATTTAGTGGTATACAGGTCAAGATATGGCCAAATTACAGAACTATGTTTAGTGAAACCTACCCATTCAACAAGGTACATATCCTAAATCAGCTAACTTCAATCTTATCCAAGCAAACATGTCAAAAATTTCTATACATATTTCACATCTTAGTATGTATGTCTATGTCAAAGTGAAAAAATAATCCATTTACTCTTATCTTTTACATTAAGTTCCATTATGTCTCTCACCATACTTAGATGCACTCAATTCATTATGTTTACTTTTTAATACACCCTAGACATGCTATAATACTTCTAAGGTATATGTTGGGGTGTTACATTAAGATTAGTTGTTATTAGACTCAAGGTCAACTATTAGCATACCATAGGAGTCTCCACGGTCTAATACATCAATAAAACAATTGTATGATAAAAGATCCATTTGTTAAGGACTTAAGGGGATTTTAACCTAGATACTAATTTGTGAAAACAATAGCTTTCTAAGTGAATCCCAAAGTCTTTACATTCATTATTGTTTCCTATTTCTTTAATTCTTTTAGTTTTTATTTTGTTTTTATTAAAAATATAAAATTAATCCATAGACTAGATAATAAGGAAATGGTAATTATAGGTATTCATCATCTTCGTGGGATCAACTCATACTCACCGATACTAGCTAAAACTACATTGTGCACTTACGGTTATTACATAATTGACCAACTAACAAATAGGTCAATCAATTTTTTGGCGTCATTGCTGAGGACTTTGATATTAGGAAAGCCTGAATGCTATTACTCTCATCATTTTATGTTATTTTGTTTTATCTGTGTTTTTATTTTCTTTCATTTTAATTTTACCTTTTGTATTTATTTCTTTTATTTATTTTAATTTTACTCACAGAATATGATAGAAACATAGTAATGAAATAGGTGATCTGTTTCCACAAAAGATGAACAGGCTTTTGGCGGAAGATGATGATGAATCATTAGGATGCCTACTGCAGCTTTGATGAGCAAATTGATAAAGTAGTAACTAAAATCAGTAAGGGAATTGTCAGTAGAGATCTAATGTAATCTTGAGATAAATAACTAGGCCTGGCAAAATTTATTCCAAACTGATCCAATTCAGAAAAGATCAGCTAAGGGTTAGAATTTTTTAACCGAATTTAAACCGGATTGACTGATTTTTGTTCGAATTAAAATCAAATCTGGATCCGGATTCACCTAATCGAACAAAATGTCTGAATTTTTAAAATTGGCCAGCACTGAATATTTAAAATCAATTAAAATTGTCTGATCCAAATTTAAAAAGGATAAAAAAAATCATTGTTTCAAAATTTGGCAAAGAAAGAAATGTACCTAATTTTGATTTGAAGTGCATTTTTTTTCTTTTTGCCCTTTTTTCTTTATGGTAGCTGGAGAGTACCAAAAAGACTACTTTGCAATTTTTATTTTTTACAATTCAAAGTGCGGTCCCTACTCCCCACTCAGCACATGCCCTACACTTGGGACTTCCATATAAAAATCGTAATCTACATTTTCTTGCTAGTCATCAGCCGTTTTTGCTTCTCTATATTTCACTTTGCTCTCTCCTCATGCTCTCTTTTTCTTCATTCTTGTGGCTTTCTTCTCAACCTCTTAGGTTTTCCATTTTAATTTTCGTTTTTAAGAGACAACACACTGAAAATGGCTAGTAGTGAAGGGAGAGAGAACGAAATCAACATTTCCGATTTAGAAGTGGTAAATTCTTCTCCTAATTTTCCTCTTATTTCTTATAGTAATGTTAGATCGTTTGTTTTTTTGTATTTGCTATGCTTTGTTTTTTTCAGTTTCTGTTTTTCGATTCAGATATTGTTTTGGCTAATTATATTATTGTATTTTTCTCCTATGCTAATGTTAGATCTAGGCTTAGCAAAAATTATAGTTCTGATGGAAATTATATTCTAACAATCCAGATGATGTTCAAAGCGGACCAAAAAAATTGATGCTCTGAGCAAGTTTTTTCTAGGTTGGATATGGCTGCTTAGTTAAAATTTTGTTTCATCTATTTTTTTTAAAGAAAAATTTGCCAGTACTAGTTCTTTTGTTTGCTTTCAAAAGATGGCGTAAAGTGATTTTTTTATTTTGTCTATGTTTTTATATAAAAATTTTGTATTTCTTTTGTAATTTTTGTGTGATTTTCATTTTTCTAACTTTTTTGTTTTCTTTTTAATTTGCATAGAAACAACCAAACACATCTGCATCAGTGAGTAATATAAACAGTAAAGGAAAGTGCAAGAAGAATAGATCTAATGTTTGGAACTACTTTGAGATCCTAGAAAAAGGTACATACACTAAACCTAAAGACGATGACTTTAGGAGAGGGAAGTGTATTGGTTGTCACAAAATGTATCTCGCAAATAGTAGGTCTGGAGACACTAATTTGAGACGTCATGTTAAAGATTGTTTGATTCTAAACAAAACACATTCTAATTTGAAGCAAATGTTTATCCAAATCTACATTAACAAGTGGTGAAATGTCATTAAGGACTACTAAGTTGGATCAACAACTATATAGGGAAGCTTTGGCAATGATGATTGAGCAACATGAACTGCCATTTCTATTGGATGAATATGATGGTGTTAGAAAGCTCCATTCCTACCTTAATTATGATGTCAAACACATAACTAGAAACACTACCAAGGCTGATATTTTTAAGTTGTATAAGAAGACTAAGGCTTCTATTGAAGAGATGCTTAAATCATACCTTGGTTGAATATGTCTTACTATGGATATGTGGACTTCTTTGACATCAGACTCCTTTATGGCAATCACTGCTCATTTTATTGATAAAGATTGGAAACTCAAGAATCTAATCCTTAATTTTTCTCATTTACTTCCTCCCCATAATGGTGTGCTCATTTCTGAAAAAGTTTCTAAATTGTTAAGCGGTTGGAATATCAGGGAGAAGATATTTACCATCACCATGGACAATGCTAAAGCCATCGATGATTTTATTGAATCTTATAAGAATGCCTTGAATGCAAAACCTTTGTTGATTTTAAAAGGTAACTTTTTTGCAAGTGTGCTGTGTAGCCCATGTGTTGAATTTGATTGTGGTGGAAGGGCTAAAGGAAATTGATGTGGGAATATTCAAAGCTCGAAATAGTGTTAAGTATGTTAGAGGTTCAGGTGCTAGGCTTAAGCATTTCAAAGAATGTGCTAGAGAATTGCGCATTTCTTGTAATAAAAAGCTAAAGCAAGATGTAACAATGAGGTGGAACTCTACTTATGAGATGTTAGAATCTATTCTTTTTTTATAAAGATGTGTTTAATCATTTTGCTAGTGTTGAACCTTATTTCACCCATTGCCCCACATTTGATGAATGGGAGAAATTTGAGATTTCATGCAAGTTCTTGAAACTCTTTTATGATCTAACTCATTTGTTTTCTAGTACTAAATACCCCACTACTAATCTTTTCTTCCATGGGGTTTAGGCTATTCAATCAAGATTGGTTGAAGAGTTTATGAACCTGAATCCTTTTATTAGTTCAATGGTACAAAGAATGAAAGTGAAATTTGATCATTATTAGGAAAAAAGTAATTTGATTCTTGCCATTGCTATCGTTTTGGACCCTCGCTATAAGATGAAGTGTGTAGATTTTTCTTATTCTAAGATCTATAGAAAATATGATGGTATTTTGAGGGTTAAATAAGTTAGGGATGATCTTTACGTACTGTTTGAGGAGTACAAGTCAACATTAGAAATTCCAGATGTCAAAGGGTGGGTTCAGCAAGCCAAGTTGATCATCGAGGACAATCTAGCTCCCAAGGTATTACTGATCCATACTCTTTTGTAAGTGTCATGATATTTTTACTATATGTTAGTTTAATTATATTTATACAAGTTTTTATTTTATTATTAATATCCACATGTATTGTTTTGCTTTTTAAGGATTATGATGGATACGAAGGTGATCAAGAGTACTTGGAGGAAAAATCAGAGGTGGATTTGTAATTCAGGGAGCCTCCCATGGATAGGAAACTAGATTTGGACATCTTACAATTTTGGAAATCGGTACAATATCGTTTTCCAAAATTGTCTAAACTTGCACGTGATATTTTAAGCATTCCTATAACTTCTGTGTCATCTTAATCAGCCTTTAGTTGTGGAGGTAGGGTTTTGAAACCATCTAGATGTTCATTGTCTCATGAAAGTATTGAGACAATCATTTGTACTCGAAATTGGATGTTTGGATTCAAAGGTATGTACTCTAAAATTCTAAAATCCCATGTCTATTTTTTGTTATTTTGAGTTTAAAGTATGTCACATGCTCTTTTGAAAACTTATTTTTTTGTATTTTTAATTAGTTCATTTTTTATTTAGAATAAAGTAATGGCAACATTAAAGAATTGAACAACGAAATGCTAAGCTTGGATATCAATGAGGCTATTTCATATTAATCCAATCAAGTAGTAATTGATGAGTGGTAAAGTTTATCATTACTTTATTATAGTTTATTGTATTAAGTTTTGATTGTTATATACATGTTAGCTAACTTATGTCATCTTTTGTTTTTCTTTTCCTCAAATCATGGAGTCTTTAGGACATGAAAAGTGGGATATGAAGAGTTTGATGAAGAAGGATTTGTTATTTCTTGCATGTTTTATTTAGTTTGAATTTGTAATATGAACAATGTGGTTTAGTGGTTTTAGATTTGATGTACTATTTATGCTTTTGACTTCTTGCTATAATTTTATTGGAGACTTTGAATTTGGTGATTTTATTTTTGCTTTTTTGAATTTAGTTGTAGACTTACCATTTGTTTGGTTTGATCTTCAACTAGACAACCATAATTTAGTTTTCTTTGCTATAGTTTTTTTATTAGTTTTATAGAGAAAAAGAGATGAAAAGAAGATGGTGCAATTTAATGACCCTTTGCTATTAGTTAAAATCAGACAAACTGGTTCCGAACAGGGTTGGGTGTTTTCCAATTCGGTTCGATTTCAGGTCAACTTGATAAAAAAAAATTAGTTTCAAATCAGTTTAGGATCATGAAATTTTTACCTTTGTCCGAATTATCCAGAATTGATTTGGTTTGAAACTGATTTTTTGTCAGCCCTAATGGGAATAATTAATAGTGGATGTTTCAACTTTTGGTCCATTGGTCCAACTATATTTTCCTTCTAAGAGAGGATCCTCTTGCATCTTTTATTTATGATTTATGTCTTACCTTCAATTGACTAATTGTAGTATTTATAACATTATTATTTTTAATTTTAAACATTTTTGATTAATTAATTAATATATAAATAAAGTCTATGAAATAAATGTATATTATAAATGAACTTAACGATGAAATCATAGTTAAGAAATTCATATTACATCTATGTATTATCCTTACATTACTTTTATTCACTGTTCTATTGAGAGTTGATAATAATAAAGCATAAAAGGTTGGTATAAACTAAAATATGGATATACTAAGCCTATTTATACAACCATGACTTTTTAGTTGGACATGATTTCTGTTTTATAATTATAGCATTAAACTTCTTACAACATCCATTTTAATATAAAGGGTATAATAGATATTTATTATATATTACATTTCATTTCATCCGTCTTCCAAATAACATTTCACTACGTCACATTATAAATTCTTCCATCATTCTCAAACAACTTTTTACGATATTATATTTCATTCGATTATAAATTATTTCATTCCGTTCTATTCCATTCGATTTTATTTCATTAATTAACATCCAACTAAAAAGATCCTAATTGAATTCACACTCCTCCCCTCTATACGACTCTCCATTTTAAACCCGAGCACATCATCATCACAAAATGTAGTAACTCGCGCGCTGTCCTCTGCCACCACAGCCCTAGGCTTTAATAAAAAGGATAGCTTTAGTTTCAAACCTCAAAATTTCACTTGAACTTTCACTGTTGACCGAAGATCGGCGGTGAGTTTATTACGGCTACGGGTTTTTGATGGTTAATATTGCATGTCGATAAGCTGGGCTTTGGATGCGAGTGCCACGTGGCTTGATTCTTATGTGGAGAAACTAGTGTCTTTTTGCATGAAACTTTGTCTTGGTATACAACTGATTCTGTCTTGTAATGACGTTACAACCTTATTTATTTTTAATAGCTTTCTTATGTCAGTGTTCATAGTAACAACCATATAGGTTAAATTGCTAAAGCTACATTACTGTAACTTAAGGAAATCTAGTAGCTGATACGATATGTTGCAAAAGTCAGGACATGTTTGAATGTGGTAGTAGTTACGCTGTTTATGTTCTTTTTCCTGCAAATTCTAGTTTGCTTATGAACTCTTTAAAATATTAGGATTCAAGTTACAATATAATGAAAATGTCCAGATTTAAATTGCACTTTTACCTTTTTATATTTGATACTACTTATGACTTATCTTTGTAAATGATAGCTCAATCAATAGTCAGTAGATATAACATGAACTTTACGGAGTCAATTAAATAATTAATATATGATTAATCACCTTAAAATAATTAGAAAGAATATTTTGTTGCTTTCGAATAATATTGATTCAAAAAATCTTTGGTCAAAGTAGAATGATACTTTAAAACTAGTTTTCAAATATTATTAATATAATTAATTGCTAATAGTGAAGAATTAATATGATTTAACTCAAATAGAATATATATTAATTACACACTCTATGTCTAATTAAAACCTTATACAATAAAAAGATTAAATTATACAAAAAATCATATACGAAAAAGTTAATTAAAACTACTTCGACATTTCTTAGATTTGGGTAGTTATGATGTATTGCTAAACATTAATTTTGATAGATGCATATAAATAATTTAGTTTAAAAATAAAGATAAATTAAATGAGTTTAATTTATCTGATCCTAAATACGATTTAGGGTTATAATATATATTAATTACTAATATATTTAGAAACCTAGTAGGTTATACATAAAGAATGATTAATAAGAGTAAAATGTAATCTAATTTAGTTGAACTTCATTATAAAGTTTGAAAAACATTAAACTATAAATTTAAGATATTTAATAAATAAGAACTAATATAAGATATTAGATCTTATTGGACATAATTAGAATTAATTATAATTTTAAATATAGTTTAATTGAAATTATAATTACATTTTAATTGAATTACTAAAAGGTTTTCACACTCTACTATAAATAGGCATAGACTCTAAAAAAGATGACACTCTTTGCTCACCCTATCTACACTACTTGTAAAGTTCTCTCAAGTTTTTCATGTAGATACTGTTAAAGGTAGTACATGTGCGTGGTTATAATAGTTGCGACGAACTAATTTCAGAAATAGTTTAAGAAAAATTCAAGAAAAATTTACTGTATTCATGCATCAATCATGTTGTAAAATTTAAAGTGACCGTAAGTTTTAAGAAATTAAACAACAAAGTTTTGTATTTTTCACTTTGTGTGAGATCAAATCCTACCTAGATTTTCTAGCAATAAATTTTGATTTGATGACATTGTCATTAATTAAAAATAAAAGCATTACATTAACTTATATTTGTTCTTGTCATTTTTAATATAATGTTTTCCATAAAAAATATGTTTTATTAGTTCAAATCTTCTTCATAAAGAAGCCTTCCATTATCTGTCTTGTACCCAAAATGCACCTCAAATTTTAGAGAGTTTTCTCATTTCTCTTAGTATTTTCTTTTATAAAATTTAAACTCAATTTAACAATATAAATTAATATTTCTAATACTTAAACTTGTAAACCATTTTACTTAAAAGTCTAGACAAGTTTTACTTAAAACCTGTAAACCATTTGTTGCTTCTCATAAATCTGGAACTAGTGTAACAGCTAAAATTGATAGAGTCTAAGACCAGCAAAGAGTCAGATCACCTCTTTTGATTTCTTTAAATGGACAAATGTCAAGTAATTCAAAACAAACTTGTGTTCAAAGGTAAAATACTATTTATACTTTGCCTTTTAGATTCCAAGAATCACTCCTAATTGTATGGATGTCCCCGGCATTCCAATTAAGAAATATGTTATGGTGCTAAGGAAGCGGTAAAGAGGGATACAGTTTAATATTTTCTTCTTATACATCCAGTATCTAAATGGTCGTTATACCTTTGAGCTATGTCTTTATATTTTTCTCATTCATCCTAAGTTAATTTTAGCATTTTTAGGATGGCTTAGTCATGGATTGACATGAAGATGTATTGTTTGAATAGGTACCTATTAATTTCATCTTCTTACTTGTGGTTTCTGTTTGTTGCTTAATTTTGCAGCCCATCGTCATTTCTTGTTGAATATGGAAAGGACTATTTTTTCAAAACCAAGACCACCTTCTTTTGTTTCTAAGGACCGTAATATGGTTGAGTGTGGGTATGTTGTTCTTGATGAAGAGGAACAGTGGGTGAAGTACAACTCTTTCATTCAGTCCCTATGGTTGTGTTTATGAATGCATATAGGTTTGTGAGATGGTAAATGTTCCTTTTGTCTTTATTAATTGCTAAGTTTTTTTATTTGGGTAGTTAATTATCACCAATATCCAAAATGGTTATATATTATGTAGTTCATTTTGCATCTAAGTTTGAGAAACTAGTCTTTATGATATCATCTTCATTCCTGCAATCTCTTCTCCAGTGATCTTCTTGTGGTAATCTTCTTGTTTTTTCACAGCCCTGCTCTTTCAAGTGCCCAAGAAAATTGACCAAAATGCTAAGAACTTTGCCTAATTTTCCAGATCATGAACTTGGAGAGTCTTTTCATTCGGGAAAAGGTAACATGAATGAATTTGGAGATACTCATGCCTCAAAGTAGACTAGGTCACCACTTATTCCACTTGTCAACGAAAATTTTGTGGAGGATGCTTGATCTTCCCAGAAATCTATAAGGTAATTGGAGGACATATTAACATATTCTTTAGATTAAAAAAACGCATCTTTGCTCTAACTACCTTTTTCATGGTCAAACGTCAAGTAATTGTACCATGAGTTATATTTTCGCTTCTTTATGAATAAATAAATATCTGTCTTTTCTTTTCCAGTCCCTCTACATCTCCTACTAGGTCTCAAATTGCCTCTAATGCTCCTAACAATGCCTATCATTCTCAAATTCCTCAGAGGCTTGGAACCTCAAAAAAAGACAATAATGCTAAACATTTTTCCACCAGGACTACTGGCCTAACTGTTGCAAAGAAAATAAGATCTCCACCATCTATAACTGATAAAGGTTTTCAAAGGGCTTCTAATTCCATTCAAGATGGCAGTGATCAGTAAACCATTTTGGAGCACTTTGTTGATTCCTAATGTAAACTTTTATGGATCGATGAATAAAGACAAACCTGAATCCATTATTGTATATGTACCGTTCTTGATCAAATTGATTCCCTCTCTGCCTTTCTTTTCAACTTGTTTCTCTATGGTTCAGAAACTACTTTCTGTTCAAAAAAAGTTGTGTCTTCAGAAACATAAAATCTCCTTAATATATGTTTTCGTTGTCTGTTTTAAAGGAGAGAGGGAAAGGGTCTTGGACCCATTTGAGTCCGACTCTGTAAGACTCAATAACCACGATCTTAGGCTCTTTCTATTAGACTGAAATCCATAAATTACATGGGCCACTAAAAATATCTTACAATCTCCCATTTGACCCATGTTATGACTTGATGATGCAACAATAAAACTTTAAGTGCATACAATACATTGAATCATTCCAATCATCCTTAATTGAATTAAGACGATGGGATCATGGCAGTCACAAGTTATAGAACATGATTCATTCCATGTATCACATAATCAACTCCACTCATATAACCTTAAAGTGGGTAAGTTTGTAATTTGTTATCTCACATGAACAATTATTGTATACAACATAATATGGATAACAAGTAAATGAGCAAAAACAAATGTGACTGTAATGGAATTCACAAGTGTCATAACAATTCGAGCAAGACAATTATATGTATATATACATGTCAGAACTCTATGCTAACAAGGACTTATCTATAATGCCCATCCGTTCAACATGGCCAACAAATGTTTTGGCCGGTAAGCCTTTAGTAAATGGATCTGTTATCATTAGAGCTGTACCAATGTGCTCAATTGATACTTTATGTTTTTTCACTTTTTCTTTCACAGACAAGTACTTCAAATCCATGTGTTTCACACCCTTTGAATACTTGTCATTCTTAGAGAAGAAAATGGCTGCGAAATTATCACAATAAATTCTTAATGGTCTAGCAATACTGTCGACAATATTAAGACCGAAGATGAAGTTTCGCAACCACAATCCATGAACCGTGGCCTTAAAGCACGCCACAAATTCAACCTCCATAGTGGAAGTAGTAATGACAGACTGCTTGTCACTTTTCCACGAAATTGCTCCTCTAGCTAATAGGAACATATACCTGAATGTAGATTTCCATAAGCCTACACAACCAGCATAGTCTAAATCCGAGGAATCTATCACTTCGAGATGGGTTGATTTTTTATATGTGAGTATATAGTCCTTGGTGCCTTGTAAATATCTAAGGACTTTCTTTGCATCTTTCTAATGGTCCATTCCAGGATTGCTTTGATATCGACTTAGCATTCCAACAGCAAAACTGATATCTAGCTGAGTGCATGTTTGAGCATACATTAAGCTCTCAACTATTGACGCATAAGGAATAAACTCCATTTCCTTATGTTCCAAATTGTTTTGTGGACATTGTATTTGACTAAATTTGTCTCCTTTCTGAATTGGAACTATCCTTGCGGAGCACTTTTCTATTTTAAATCTTTCTAATATTTTCTCGATATAACCTTTCTGAGACAATCCTAACAATCCTTGTGATC
>JANZXP010046387.1:0-11834 GCA_027576715.1 Erythroxylum flavicans | reverse complement strand
TCTTTAGTGAGAAATGAAGAAGAGAACAAGATAAGAGTAGCAAATGAAAGATGAGAGCAAGGTGTTGATAGTTGGGTAAGTGAAGATCATGAAGGAAGATAAAAGAGAAGAGATGTAGAGGTCACGAAAATGAGAAACAAAAAATGAAAAAGAGAGTCACGAAATAAGTAAAGAAAGCAAGAATGAATAGCAATTAAAAATGGTCTTCCTAAGCTAAGAAAATTATGGAATCAGAGATCAAGACATGGCTTGGCAAGTGACATTTGTCACTTGCCACATGTCATCTCCTTATAGGTTCACTAAGGTTTTCTCATTCAATTTGAACAATCAACTCCAATTTCTTCTCCAATTATCTCCAAATTTCAATGACATATGTCATTAAATCCTAAAGTCATTAATAAAAATTTTCGTTGCCATTTGACTCTTAATTATACTACTATTTATCAATTGTCTTGCCACTTGCGTTTTTCCTAGTCCAAAAAATACCCAAATTTTCATAAATTTTTCTAAAATTCTCCAAACATTCTAAATTACTAAATACACTCCAAATCAATTTTCAACAAAATCATATTCACAATTCAATTATAAATCAATTATACCCAGAATGTCTATGAATGCATATAAAATTATTTTCATGTGCAAAAAGAGTATGAGCATATCATATAATGCATGAGCATGAAATGCATTTTCTAATTTCCTAATAATCTCTCATATTTACTATTCTAGTCTTAACATGAGTAACGGGATGTTACATCACAAGTATATAATATATCAATATGCGTACATATATCTAACCAAAACAAATATTATGTGTAGAACATAAAAGTTCCAACAGCTTTTTTTGCTGTTCAAATTCAATTCTTTGTTGTTCGACTTCGATGGTTAGTTGATCTTGCATTTGTTCAACTTTTTTATACAATTCATCGACTTGAAATTGTAACTCTTGATTAACCTTCTTTGACTCCTCTAGTTCGTCTTAATGTCTCTTTCTGACCGAAGTCTTCCCTTGTGGTCAAGGCCTAACTCCCATGCCAATAACATAATCTAATCTAGTGCCCAAGACTTTGTCGTACACTTCATCCTCTGTCATCGGATGACCTTGTTCTATTGAATCTGCCAATTCCTTAAACATTAATTCCTGAAAAATTAAGAATTAATTAGATACACAGTCTCATTTAAGAAATATTTGTAAATGAACTATGTACTCACCCATTTTCTCTGCATTCGGTAGTTGTCCATTGACCTTTACTTTTATCATAATGAGTGTGATACCAGAGCTTCATCCGATCACACTCTTCTCCATCTTTGTCACTAAATTATATAGAAATATATTGCTAGTAATATTTATTATAAATTTTGAAATGTCAATCAAAGTAAAATATAATTAAAAAAATAATAACTCACAATCTCATGCTGTATCGCTACAAAGGCCTTAGAGCTGGAGTTTGGTTGACATTTGACCAGACTCTTAGCCAATTTGGCTTTTTCACTTTTTTCCTAATCTTAAACGTAACAAAATCTATTATAACATCTATAAATCACAATTCAAAAATACTAAAATATAATCAATTTTCAATAAAGTTGTGACATTAAGTTTTGTGATCAAATTAAGTAACCTTTGTATCTGATTGCTCCCAATATTCACATAAATCCATCCACTCCACCACTGTCACATTATGCGGCTTAGCATCCTTTCCGTGCTTGTTATAATACTTTTTTAAATGATATCTTTGATCTTTAGACCTTAAAAAAAGAAACTTCTTGACAACAGCATGTACTTCATTGTTTGTCCTCATTCCTTTGACTTCCAACTTTTACTACAAAAAATTATAAATTATTGGTCAAAGCTTTAGCCATATGGAAAATACATACAAATTAGATAGTTTTATAATACTTACGTCTAACTTATTAAATGCAATGTCTAACTCCTCATTAGTTATTTTTTTCCATTTTGTTCTTACAGGTCAAAAGTTCGGGATACCACACCAATCTCACTCGATAATTTAGCAGACTGTATAAAGTTGGTTGGTTGTCCTTCAACGAGGGAGATCTCTATCTCTAATCTCTTACCTATCGCCTTATTAATCTTTGCCAATCCGTGTCCTTTTGTGACACCCCTTGTCTTTTTCGGATCCGTCATGGATCTTAAAATATAACAAAGGAATATTTTACAATAAGCATATAACATACTCTTAATTAGTTAGATAAACAAAATTATTAAACTTATATGTTTCACTAATGTGATGTGAAAGATCATACCTGTAGTGCTTGTAGAGGTATCAAGTGGTAATAATTCCTGTGAATTTTTACCCAACTCAGGTTCCCTATGTGGCTGACATGAAACATGAGCCCTAATACTAGGAAGAATAGTGTCCTTTACTGGTGGCTGATTTTAAGAAGTTGGAAGCATCTCTTGAGAAGTTGATGGAGAACTAATATTATGTTGCATATTGAAAAGTTATAGATACTTATCTCTAGGATGAGTAATAGGCCCAGATATGACATCTCTTAGTATTGGAGTAAGCTCACAAGGTACAGGTGTGTGATATTCTAGCTGTGTAGGAGTAGATGGCTCATCAGTTACACTTCTAAAAAGCTCACGGTACCACGACTGTAGTTGTGTCAGTACTAAGCTGCTTGGTGTAGCCTTATTCTTCTTTTTAGGTATACCAGGTCCCATGTGAATCACCAGCATTCAATTCGACATTAGATTTCAATGGTACTATTAATTGACCACCAGAAAGCACAAACTGAAAGTATAGATTTGTCTCTACCAGTCTTATTCTTCTGAGGAACAAAAAACACAAACTGAAAGTATACACCATTAAATTTTGACTGTGGATGAAAAGAAAAAATCAAATATGCTTTCGAAAGCAATGTATAGTATGTAAGTTCAAATGCTTACCACTGAACTTTCATGAGAGATCACTCTGTCAATAACAAACAACCAAATGCAAATGGATTAAAGACAATAGAACAATATTTACATGCACATACACCATGTCTACAAAGATGCATGTTTTTACTAGTAATCGACAGAATTAGTATATATTGCTATCAAGAAAAATTTAGACTGTGCCCTTTATACTAACTTAACTAGGCCATATTCTAGCATTTAGATAGCATAGAATGCCAATATCAAATAACTTTTCTGGAGGATCTCATAAATAGGATGACGCTGTTTTCATTTTGATCCACAACATAAGAAAAAAATCAAGGAAACATGTTAAATTTATCTTGACGTAATCACAAGCATTGCAAAATTGAGGATTCAATTTTTAGTAACTAACAGTTTTTGATAGGCCAGAGATCATTTGTCAAGTACAAGAAAACGAGAGATATAAGCTCTAATATTTTTGTAATTCCCTTTATCTTTACTAGTATTATGAGGTTAAAAATGTGACTTGAAAGGATAGTAACAGTAGAGATCTAGAGAAACAAAAATGTATTTTCAGCCCTTTGCTTGCAATGTCATAACTCATATACAATCTTAACAAACAAATCACTAATTCAAAAAAATAAAATATAAACAAGCACTTCTAAATCAATCCACAAGTATATCTATTTAAAAATGCTAACTAATATTACAACACGGTTATAATCAATTTTGAGCTCCAATTAATTAAAAAAATGAGAACATGAAGGGAAATCAAAGAATGAGTAACTACATGATGATAAAAAATTCATCAGATTATATGACAAGAGTTTACCTATAGTTCAGAGTTCTTCTAACTGCTAAATTAGAACAAATCATGAGGTGTAACGATGGAGATGCAAAATCTTTAGCATAGAGCCATTATGTTTTTTCAAGTTAATCATCCATTTAGAATGTGTAATCAGTAACACATCATTACTTCATCCTAAAATGACAATTCTTCTTATTTTGTTGAAAGCAACAAGCTAAAAGATTGCTCAATACAAAGTTTGTAAGCATAACCAAATCAGAGTCGGTAATCAATACTATCCTACCAACCAACCATACAGAGAAAGGTTTCAGATGTGCTAATAGGTGAGGTGTCAAGGTTGAGGACCAAAGATTGACAATATGGACATTCTCTATGTCTAATGCATGCAGTAGGTTGCAAGGCTTCCAAAAATATACAGGGCTTTACAACCAAAGTCAGCATGTAACACAGCTATATCATTTTTGTTTTGTGAAGGATATTCTCTACACAGCTATAACACAGCATGTAAAATAGTTTTAAGTGTTATAAAACTTTGATATAATGCTCAAGTTAAGGACTCCAACAGCAACAACATAAGCAAAATCAAAATATAGAGAGAAGTAAAAATGTAATATTATCTTTTATTCTAACAAAAACAACAAAGGTTCAATTGCATAATAAGAATTTATTTATCGTCATCGTCGGTTGACGCTTCCAAAACAATATCACATTCATTGTCACTACTACTTATCTCTAAGTCCTCCAATTCATCATTAAAATGTTGTTCAGAAATTAATAAAACATTATTTATTACATCAAATGCAATATCATTTCAATCTAAAAACTCTAAGGAACATTCCTGAACTTCCACTGGAACTTCATCATACTCTTCAATTTCATTTGAACCTTCTTCATTACTATGCAAAGGGATATCATATGCACATTTAACTTCACATTCTTGCACAATATGCTAATTTGGATCAAATAACAAATGTTCCACATAAAAGACTTGCTTCGCTTGGTTTGCCAAAATAAATTGGTCATCCTTGAACCAGAACTTAGTTACGTTGATGCTTTTTACAATGCCGTTGACCCTCATATTTGAATTTCCAAGATGGTACCATTTGTAATTAAACAGCTCAACATTTTTACCCCTAATATATTCAAGCCTGATAATATCTTTCAACAGCCCATAAAATGTAATATTATCTTCCCATAATTTCCTAACACTACAACACCACTATTTTGTGTAATCCTACACAGATCACAGGCTTCAGTGCAAAATCACGTGCTATTTGTATAGCATACAATATACTTCTGCACCAAACTATGAGGTTCATATGCTAATACATACAAAGATTCAAAGATACTTCCTTCACGAGAGCTAGTTAATGTCTTCATCTATAATAACAAATGAAAAAATCAAATATGTATCTAGTAGAATCTATATATAATTATTAATGTAGACCACGTACAAATTATAATCTCCCCCGATGCTTTAACCATGAAGAAAATTGTTCTCTATGTCTCCTGTCAACATATAATGGACTTTGTTGCCTCAACTCATCCATGTGCTTACTATGGATGAAAAAAATTTAATCAAGATTATATGAAATATCTCTATTTATTACATATCTTAATTTCACAATAGGTTAGACAAACTTACTCAATAAAGGGCCTAATCTCATGACAATTCATAAGCACATACCAATGTGCAATCTCTATCTCATCTGTAGGAAGAGCAATTGTTTTTCTAGTACTAATCAGCTTACATCGTTGGAAGAACACTGATATGTCACTACCATCAACCATATCATTGATTCGCTCTGGCACATTGAAGTTGGTTTCAATTCCTTTTAGATACATTGAACAAAATGTCATGCACTCTTTAACAACATACGTTTCAGTAATCGACCCTTTTGGACATGGTTTATTCCTAACAAATCTCTTTAGTGTACCTAGGAATCTTAACAAATGATTAACCATAATTAGATAGGAAACTATTTAGTTATCTTTTAAGAGTGATAGGATAAATTTAAATAATACCTCTCAATTGGATACATCCATCTATATGCAACTGGTCCACCAAATAAGGCTTCATTTGGGAAATGAATAGCCAAATGTACCATGACATCAAAGAATTTCGGTGGCTATATCATTTCAAGTTTGCATAAAATTAAAGTTATCTCATCACACATCTTCTATACGTCATCCTTATTCAAACTTCATCTACAAATTTGGTGAAAGAAGTCCCCTAACTCAATTAAAACACCTGTCACATCTTTGTTCAAGATGGCACGTGTGCCTAATGGAAGAATGCTTTGTACTAGTATATGACAATCATGAGTCTTAAGTCCAGTAATCTTCCTTTCATCAACATTAACACATCTAGATATATTAGATGCGTAACCATATGGAAACTTCACCTACTTTACAAACCTGCAAAACTTCTTCTTCTCATCGAAAGACGTTGTATAGCATGCTGGAGGTTTTGAATCGTTCCATCAGCTGCTCTTTTCAAGTATAACTCCTTTCGAATATTCGTATCTTCCAAATCAAGTTGATCCTTAATTGTATCTTTGGTTTTACCTTCAACATCCATCAAAGTACCAAGGATATTGTCACAAATATCCTTTTCTATATGCATGACATCAAGGTTATGCCTCAATCTTAACTTATGCCAATATGGTAAATCAGAAAGAATGCTTTTTTTTATTGCAATTTAACTCTCCTTCCAATCTCGTTCTCCTCTTATTGCTGCATTACTTTCCATAACATATATTCTACACATGATATAATTGTTCCACCACATCATCTCCATCTGGTAAGTTAGGTATAGGCCGGTGATCATTCTCGCTATCAAACTTCTTGCTTTTTCTTTATGGATGATCGCAAGGAAGAAAACCCCAATGGCCTAAGTAACCAGTCTTACTTCTTAACTTACAAGAAGGAGTATGCTTGTTACAAATAGGGCATGCCTTATAGCCTTTAGTGCTCTACCTAGAAATATTACCATATAGACGTCAATGTCTCTACCCATCGCTTTCGAACCTAGAATAACCAGCAATAGCATAAAAAATGACTCATCCGTACACATCCAAGGGGGTAAATTGTATGCTAAGAGAACAACAGGCCACATGCTATAAGAAAGTGACAAATTGTCATATGGATTGTTAAGCCTAGTCTAGCATTACATTGTTCTCTGGAAAACTCAGGATATAGCTCATCAAAGCTCTTCCAAGCTTCTCCATCAGAAGGATGAACCATGGTATTAATGTCACCTTTAGGCCTATCATTATACTATGTCATTTGATTAGTGGTCTTACTTGACATGAATAATCGTTGTAATCTGGATGTTAATGGAAAGTACTGCAATACTTTATGAGGTATCTTCTTACCCCTGCCATCATTAATTCTCCATTTTGATGTTCCACACTAGGGACAACTTTCCAAGACCCACTCTTTCCAAAACAGGAAACAATAGTACGTACATGCATGTATCGACGCATAACCCAAATCTAGGCTCCATAGAAATTGATTTGCTTCATAATAGGACTTTGGCAAAGATTTGTAGTTAGGTAATACATCTCTCAGCAGAGCGAGTAATATTTCAAATGACTTATTGCTCCACTTGTTGTAAACTTTCAAGTGAAGCAACTTTATTAAAAATGACAACTTTGAAAAGTTTGTACATCCGAGGTACAACTCTTCTGTTGCTCTACTCAACAATTTATGAAAGGCACCCATAATAGAATCTCCGATGCCTATAGGAGGACTCCTTCCATCCTGATCAATTAGACAATCATTTAAGAAAGTACCCACATCATAAAGCAAATCTTGCATGCCATCATCCTCCTCATCATCATCACCTTCATTAATATCATTGCTCGTCCCATCAATGTCTACATTTGTAGCGTCAAGCCTTTCTTCCCTAGAGATAAATCTATATTATGGCAGTTCACCATGTAAAACCCAGTGGGTGTATGATTGGTCCATACTGAATTGCATTAAATGGTAAAAAACATTCATCTGAGACCTCATATAACAATTCATGTAACGTGCACAAAAGCATGAAATTTCACAATCTTTGCCCTTTTTCTCAGCCACAAAATTCATAAACATTCTCACTCCATCAATGTATTCACAGGAAACCCTAACACTATTCATCCAACTTTTATCCATAGAGCAAAAAAAACCTATTAATTAAATATAAGAATGAGAACATTATGTTAAGTTAGTGGCAAATCAACCATACTCAACACATAATATTTATAGCACTTAATAATTGAACAAGATCAACCTCATTGAAATTGTTCATCATATTTAATTCGAAAAAATGAAAACTTACAAATCAATAGGTCTCCCAAAAACTACGATGTTTTCAAATATGATATTAAAGATAAATGAAATGAAGAATGAAGAAAAGAATCTATATGTGTGTTCTTATCTACAAGACAACTCTAAGTAGATTAGGTTGGGTTTACAATGAAGAGTCTCTTAGGGTAGAACATGATAGATTTAATTGATAGATTTTTAGGATAAGAACTTTATGATTGTATTATTCTTATTCCACTAGGAAAATCTCTTGTCAAAACCCCTCTAAATGATCCTAAAAGCCTGGAATAATTGACAAGCATTCCAGTTGATAGGTACTATTCTGATTTCTGTTAACAGAATAAAAAGCAAAACTTTTTATCTGTAACTATGAATGCAAGTGAATTTGAATACGTGGCATACTTCAACGAAATATGCTAGCTCACAGTTGGCCAACTCATACTAAGGCTAGAGTCTAAGGGCTACTATAATGAGGAAAACATTTTCTAATTCCATCTATAACTATAGATTTATGATATTCATGAAGCAATTTATCTTCATCTATTTGGAGGCTTTAAACTACTGAACTTGCTGGCAACTCTACTTGTGTTTTCTGTATTACTACAATATTCTGCAGCTATCAAGAATCATATACAAAAGGACATAGATGAAGAGGGTAAAACTGCTTGCAATGTTAAAGCCAAATTGAAATCAATAAACAAAGACGTAAAGATTTCTCTTTTACTAACGTGTCTATCTTTATTTTTAGTAACTTCAACTTAACTTCTCCCTTCTCTAATTTTGTCTGCAGAACTTAACAAATCAAAAGAGACCTGGATGTGAGAAGGGCAGTGGTGTAGATAGAGCTAGGATGAATGTTACAAAGTGAGTTGATGGTACAGGTTTTGTAATTTGGATTTCATTATCATCTGAGCATGTATCCGCAATTGCAAAGTCATTCACATTGAGTTCATATGGTTGCAGTGCCTTGACTAAAATGTTTAAGGATCTCAGGTACATCCACTTATGATGTTTGTTATAGTGTTATTAGATTTTCATGGTTCCCATATTTCATTTTAACTCAGACCCTACGACAAAGGATCCAAGATGAGCATCATGAGGTTATGGAGAGAAGAGTTATCATAGGTATAGTATAAGTACTTTCATTGAGAAGTATAACACTTTTAGGAAGTGTAAATAAGAAATAAGGTTAAGATTTGCTCTTTTCCGAACATGTTTGTCTTTATTTCTGCTTGTTTTCACTTGTTTATAACCTATGATGGACAGTTACTGGTAGCAGACCAGATGAAGAGGTGAGGTTGGGCAATTAAAAATGAAATCACAGTCTTCACATAGATATCATTGTAATGGAGTGATATTCAGCGAATTGTAATAGACAATTGACCACCTAATTGAAACTGGGAATAGTGAGCAAATCTTTCAAAAGGCGATTTAAGAAATGGGCAGAGGATAGGTATGTTTATTGTGTGTCCAGTACTAAGGCTTTTAAACGAAACTCATTTGAGGCAGCAAAATAACACTACTATATCGCAACTCCCGTAATGAACAATCCCTCAAAATACATTAAAAAAATAGAGAGAAGATGAAAATACCTTGATTAAATACGCTGGAAAAGACGACAAAAATGGCCGAAGATGCAGTAGCTCGACGGAGAACACACAAACGACTGACGACGGAGTAGATCTGAAGGAGGAAGACAAGGAAACAATACGCAGGTGGGGGGGTGGGGACGGGGGAGGAGACTCAGGTAGACGTTTTAAGAAAACCAAAACGACGTCGTTTGGTTGCTCCTGAAGGCCACATAACTTTTTAAGTATGCCAACTGCGACGTTTTATTCAACAAAACATTGTGGTTTCTGTTTCGTGACATTTTATTGATAAAACGTCTCAAAAAGTGATACAAATTTGCGACATTTTCATACAACGTCATAGAAAATTTGAACTTTTTGTGACGTTTTCAAAATTTCATGAAAATTCTTCACATTCAGCAATGTTTTATCAATAAAACGTCGTAGATTTTGTTGTTTGCTTGTAGTTACTTAGCTTGTGTTATACTCAATTTCGATCAAATATCCTGAATACTAATGCATCAAATATCAATTTTAAATGCATATCAAATTTGGAGATGTAATTAGCTGCTGCAGGGCCTACACATCAATCTGTACTTACTAGTTATCCTTTCTTAGAAGACTTGGCCAAAACTTAGTCCTCCGCGAAAAGAAGATGGTTATCGGTATTAATACTAGTTTTAGCAACTGAAAAAGAAGAGATTCAAATCATGATACACGGTCCATGAGTGGACCCTTTTCTACTTGATTCTAGTTTTTCCTTACCATGTTTATTTTCGGTTTGATGCTTATCTGTTCTCACTACTGTTTCATTTAGAACATGGAAATTCGGTGAAAAGAGAAAGAAACTAGAGGAGGAGAAAGTTATAGTCATTTGTTTAGTCATTGGTCACAGGCAAGTTTCCATTCTCTTTTTAATTCAGAAGTGAACATGAATTGTATCTTATGTTTGGTTATGACGTTATTTTCATCTTGATCCATGAAATAAAATGAATATTCTAGTTGTTAATTTATACCCCGCAGTGAAGTAATTCACACGTTAATATAGAATTCACATACAATATACAATATATACAAGAAGGGGGGTTAAATTGTTGAATTGTGTATTCTTTTCGTGAATACATAATCTTTAATATTTTTTGATAAAAACTTCTCTAACTTGTTAAAGAATATCAAAAAAGTTATACGAAAATTGTTATGTAGTTAAATCGCAAATAACTTCCATATCTTTATTTTAAAAACAAAATAGAATAAGTTGAAAGATAGAAGATAGACGATGCGATTTTATACTGGTTCACCCCAAACCCTGAGCTACATCCAATCCTCTGAATTTGTTTGAGTTTTCACTATACTTCAACAAATTTACAAGTATTCTTTCTTCCCTTCCAGAGCCTCTTTAGGTCTCTTACACCAAGTATTCTTTCAGTTATCTTAGCCTCTCTAAGCTCTTAGCTTTTTCTTTCTCTCACTAGAAAGATATTGTGAGCTTTCGTTATAGTAGGGTTAGCTCTTTGGTATCGCACTACAAAATCTTTCTTTTCTAAGTAAACATTTGAAAGCTCAAAGAACAATAATTGTTCAAAGGTTTTCGAAAAAGTTGTTCAATCTTCGACTACGACTAGTATTTATAGTCTAAGTCTCTAACTGTTTCTTAATTCTTGATAACTGCTTCTTGAATCTTATAGAACTATTATTTAGTTGAGTTCTGTAACTAACTCCAACTAACTAACTATCTGACGTACTAGCGTATCTTCTTCTTTGTATCGTTTGTGTTTTCTTCTTCTGTGTTTTTCTTCTTCTGTGTTTTGCTTTCTTCTGTGTTTTGCTTCCTTCTTTGTTTTGTTTCCTTCTATGTTTTGCTTTCTTCTGTGCTTTACTTCCTTCTGCTTCTTCTGTGTTTTTATTTCTTCTATATCTTCTGCTTCTTCTGTGTTTTGCTTCCTTCTGTGTTTTGCTTTCTTCTGTGTTTTTCTTCCTTCTGTATCTTCTGCTTCTTCTGTATTTTTACTTCTTTTGTATCTTCTGCTTCTTCTGTGTTTTTCTTCTTCTGTGTTTGGCTTCTTCTACGTTTTGCACCTCTTCTGTGTTCTCCACTTCTTCTGTATTTTCCTTTCTTCTGTGTTTTCCACTTCTTCTGTGTTTTCCTTTATTCTGTATTCTCCACTTTTTCTGTGTTTTTCTTTCATCTATGTTTTGTACTTCTGCACACTTAACACACTCATCAAAATAGTTCATTTATTTCTAACATTATTATTATTTGATTGTC
>JANZXP010046317.1:0-11838 GCA_027576715.1 Erythroxylum flavicans | reverse complement strand
TATAAATTAAATGGGATGAATTCCATGGTGATGATGTCCAATTGGATCAATATCATGAATAACAATATCTGAGTTATCAAATTGATTCATCGTCACACTTGGAATAGTATAACATAGAAACATCATTTATCCATAACTAATCAAAAAAATGTATTCCTAATCCAATCGAGAATTTCGTTTCATTACCTTATTTTTTATTTTTTATTTATTTATCATTTTTTCCAACTCCATTTTTTTTCTAAATTTCAAAGTAAATGGGCTTCTAGATGCAGGATTTCCTGAGTGATCTTTTCAGAGCCTTGGCTTGTCACATATTATTCGCAATCCTCCACATCCAATACAACAGCATCTAGTATGTGGTCCGTGTCCATTGAAGTCCATGAGCTTCGAAGCACAGTACAGATATTGGCAACTCGGTTGCAACAGTCGATGGAGTACATAGCTCCGCTCCATAATGAGGTAGATGAGTTGATAGAGAGAGGCAACACCTCATCATAGCAGTTAGAGCATCCGCGGTCACCAAATAAATAACGTACTTGTAGTTATTTCGTATGAATTAAATACTTATTATGTACAACTAGAAATTTGAAAGTGGCACCATTGGGGAGAGGTCAAAAATTGCCTGTGACATTCTTAGAAGGTAGGGAAGTGGGTCCAAATGCCTAAAGTTTTGTTCACCAAATTGATGTTAATATAAGAGATCCGGAGCTTACCCCTATTTGCGCCAAGACTTGGAATGACATTCCTGATGAGAAAAAAGATATATTATGGGATGATTTATTGGTAAAGCTTTATAATGTCATATTTTAATAAATAAATGATTATAAGTTTTATAATTGGCGTATTTTCTATTAACGATTTTTTTATTTTGGTAGACCTATTTTGATTTTGAATATGATGAGGAGCTCAAAAAGAGTATTATGAAATGGATGGGAGAAAGGTTCAGAACTTATAAGTGCAGATTGAAGAGAGAGAATTTTTTGCCTAATATGACAGAAGAAGAACTCATTAAGAAGAAACATCATGAAAAGTTTAGTCAAGATGATTGGGAAACTATGGTTAAACATTGGTTCTCTCCTAATTTTCAGGTAAATTATTATTGAATATCACTTATTTAATATAAAATATTATATTATATTGCTATATTATTTATTGTTTATTAATTTTCTTTCCAACAGGAACAAAGTCATAGGAATCAAGGGAATCGATCAAAGAATAAACGAGCACATAGAACTGGTTCTAAAGGCTATACTCAATTGAGATATGAATGCGTGAGTAAAAATATGTGGTAATCATAAATTTTGTAATCACGTATATTAATTTACTAACTTGAATTTTTATTCATATGCAGAAATTGGCTAATAAAAAGGAATTGTCAAGTGTTGACCAATACATCATAGCCCACACAAAAGCAGATAATGAAACTCCTGCAAATGATGAAATAAAGGAGACCATTGTAAGTAAATACTTTTATAATTTTTTAAAGGATTTAATTTATTAATGATATTTAATGCTGACTTAAATATTACACCAATCTTTTTTTTTTTGGAATTGAGCATGATTTGGACAATGGTGTTCGACTAAATTGAATGATAGTCATGACTCATTAAGACAATGGAGATTGATTGTAGCACATTTAGGTCTATCTAATATTACTATTTCCAATTAACCACAAAAATTTGTGTCAATTTCCACCAAAATAAAATTTTGTATAATAAGTGGACAAATGTAGTACTACGTGAGTAATTCTTATATTTAGTTTTTTTAGTTACAATTTATATGTATTTCTAATAATAGCAATAACTAAAGAAGACCTTTTTTGTAGGAATGAAGCTAGAAATTTCAGAATTTTAATTTATTTAGGTATTTAATTATTGATATTCATGTAGGAAGAGTTGAAGAAATATAAAGCTGAAAAAGAAGCAGGACTGACCAACCATGGTGATGATGAGATTTTTGAGAAAGTTCTTGGTGAAGAAAAACATGGTCGTGTTAGAAGCTACTTGCCAAATACCACCCCATCTAGTTATCAGGCAAATGGACCTTCAAAACGTGAGCTTATAAAAGAACTTGCTGAAACCAAAGAGTATGCTTAGAGCTTGAAGAATAAAATGACAACTCAATTTCAAGAAATGAAGGGACAAATTGTGAAAGATGTGCAAAATCAAATGATGGAGAACTTCAAGAATATGCTTGAAGTAGCTAAGAATGGAGATTTTAATTTTGATTCTTTAAAAGAGATGTTTGAAGCCTCATCAAATAGCACTAACTCCTCAAAATCTCATACTAATGACACAAATGTAGTAAGTCTTAATCTAAAGTTTTTTGTATAAATTATTTTATATTTTTTAAATAATCAATATTAATTTTACTTATCATATTACTTTTATTTATTTATTTTGTTATATGATGCGGATGCGGATGCAGATGCTTGAAGGAAAAGTCTTGCATCATTCACTGGAGTTGGTTTATTATCTTATTGAACATTTTTTTAGTTAATTAGATGATATTATAGCTTCTATGAACATCTTATTGGATCTCGTTATTAGGATTCACTTTCAAGTGTTATGTTTACTTTTCCTCGAAGTTAAACTTATATTAATGCAATTTCATTTGTTAATGTTATTTTTAATATTCTATTATGTAAATTATGGTAAAAAAAATATAAATTTTTTTAGGTACGAGATTATTACTTTCGGAATTTGTGATAAAAAATTAGCCGTTATTAGAAATAAAATAACAGAAAAACTTTCGTTACCACCATTATATTCTTGTTGTAAGTTACTACCTCTATTAATAAACCATATGCCATTTCATAACGAGATATTTAGTCACTATTTTCTAGTAATAGAATTTATTATTACTAATTCATATATTTTGCAATGACAAATATTCTAACACTAAATATAATGTTTTTAACGAGAATATTAACCAACAATAACTTCCGTCATTACATATATGTTTTTGTGATATTGATTTATTTTAATGTTAAAAATAACACTTTGTTACCATTGATTGGATTTTTTGCAATGATTATATTGTATTACAATATATTCTAATTTGCAACAAAAAATATATCATCACTATATAGAACTTCTAACAATAACCTTTTGTATTAGCAAGTTTCATTACAATATATTAATGAACTTTAAGTTATTACAAAATTAAGCATTTAGTTACTTATTCTTATAGTATTAATAATTAATGATTTTGTAACAGTAAATTAATTTCTTGCTAAACATAATATTTTGTAACAATAATGTTCAGTATACAATCTTATTTTGTCATGGATATCATTGAATCTTGTAACGAATAAATCTATTGCAAAAGGCGATTTTCTTGCAACAACTCTATTTTTGCGTAGTTATATGTTAGCTATAGCAACTATTTTAGCAAAATGGAAATGTCTTTTGCAACAAATATATTTTATTCTGGTGACACATTGTTTGGTTACTAAATGTATAGAATCCACAACGGGAAAATTTTCTGAAGCAAGATGAGAGTTTATCTAGCATCGGACATGGGAATTCTGTCACGAAACCTTTAACAATGCCCCCTACATTAACGAAATGTGACGGAGTCAATTTCCGTCACCACAAGTTTTAGTAACGAATTTCACACCTATAACATCGGTCTTAATTCGACACCAAAGCCTTTTCATTTTGTAGTGTAGATTAAGGATCTGGACTATTCACAGAACCCTAAAGAACTTATTTAAGAATTAAATTCAACAGGGTTGCATGTTAATGACACAAAACTAGATGAACTTTTTTTATTTAACCTATGAAAACTCTACTTTCGACTTCACTCCTGGCAACGTAGGCAATTTAGAACCTTTTTTCAATGATATCTTGATCACTCACAGAAATTTGAAGGCCAAGTAGTAGCAAAGAGATAAAGTTAGCAAGAAATTTTCAGAGGTTTATACTATGAAAAGCACTCTCTAACTACTTCCTCGATATTACAAGATCCTAAAGCATAAAATGTCTGAACATGAAAGACACCATTCTAGGAAAAGATGAAGCAAGATAACAACATATATTAAATGGACAGTGAGATATAAATGGAATTTAGGGTAGTCATTTATAAACCAAAGAAAGTACTCATTCACACTCTTGCTTGTCAAGTCAATGAAACTTAAAGACCGCCTTCTTACATTCAAAAGGCATATCATTAGAAATTACTATCTTATTATGATCAACTCTTGGTGATGACGTTAATAGATCTTATACCAGTTGATTAGTCGTGGACGAACCATAACCATTGATCATGCCACTCCATGTTCTATAGTTATTTAGGTATCTATAAGTGTCCTTCCTAATCCGACCATCAGAGCAGCCCTGGTCTTGCCATTCAAGTGATAATAGCTTAGGATTAGGTTTCACATCCACATAATTTCCTTGATCATATGGAAGCATTAGCTTTTGACAGGGTTCCATCATATTGTCACCATTAGCATCAACTTATGAGATGCCAAGTGGAGAGCAAAAACCCTGGAAATTTGGTGGTAACCCATGATTACTCATTATATGATATCCAAACCCAGCCATGCCCATCTCACCATTCCCAAAGAAAACATAGTTCCTTGAGCTACTTGCTATAATTTTGGTCCAGTACCTCCTGCAAGTCTTGCAGAAGTACCTAGGTTGAGATAGGCTGTTGTTGGCCCCTAGATTTTTTTCTTTCTCTGGTTAAGCATGATTTAAATAAGTTATGAGGTTTTGAAGAATTTAATTTTTGGAGTTATTATTATGTTAATGTTAGTAAGATTATATGAGATATGTTAATTGAATTAAAGTATTAAGGTAGTAAGATTTCATAAAAGGGCATTTTTGGAAGACCACTTAAGGTCAAAAGAACTTAAACTTATAAGGAAGGGTAAAGTGGACTTTTAGCACTCATTAAGGGTAGAATGGGAAGAGGAAAATGTTGTCTTGTAAATTAGAAGACCAAAATCATGAATGAAGGAAAGAAGGAGAGAAAAACGTGAAAAAGAGAAAGAAAGGAGAGAGTTTTGGTCATTATAGAGAAAAGAAGAAGAAGCAAGTTAGGTTTCATCTTTTCTTAGCTTTCAAGATTGATTTTGAGGGTGTTCAAGAAGAGAAAAAGAAAGAGGAAGAGAAGAGCGTCTATTTGAGCCAAATATCTTTTTGTTTGGTGAAGATTCAAGTTAAGATCATTTTTAATTCCTTGGATTTTTGGAAGGATTTTGGTTCATGAAGCTTAGAAAATGCATGAGTTTAAGTATTCTATAATCAATTTTAGTGAATATGCCTTTTGGGTCCTCAATTTGGATTTCTATTGAATTAGATTTTTTGCCAATGTTGAAGGAAATGAAGTAAGGCAAGAGGAGCAAGAAAAGGGGCATTTTTAAGCAATTTTTTAAGCAAGGAATTCAGATGGGTTGCATGTTTATAGTTGAGTTAATAAGCCATGAGTTTTTTTCGAATAGATTTAAATGATTTCAATTGCTTTATAAATGTTGCATTTATTGCTTCTTGAATGATTGAAGTATTTGCTATATGTTTGCTACATGAATCTTGATGATGATTTATCAAATGATGATGAAAATTGTATTTGCAAAATATCATGCTTATGGAAATCATGATTTAGAAATGTTCAAGATGTTACAAATATGAAATTCATGTTTGTGTGGGTTTGTGGTGGTCCATCATGTTATGTCACGTGCACGTTGACCATGTTAAAGGCTTCTCCCGCCTGCTCACTAGTGGCATAGAGCTCCTTCATGGACTTTCTCATGTTTACCGGAGATTGACAAGAACTCCCTCATGTTTATTGGAGCTTCGCAAGAACTCTCTCATTTTTATATAGACTACCCAAACCATTATGTGCTTATGTTATTTATGATTTGTGGACAAGTTTGGGAATTTGAGAAATACATGTCTTATGTTGTCCATTAAGTGTTTGACAAGCTTGAGAATTTGAGAAATACGTGTTTTATGGTTGAAATGCATTTTATTACGATAATGAATGTTTTCAATGGTTTTGCTTGTTTCTCCGCCATAAACTTGTTACCTATGAGCTTTTAGCTCACCCCCCTCATCCCCATCTCCAGATAACGAGTAAGAGATCGAGTGATCGGGCATTAAGGCATCACTCCAAATCTGCATATTTTGTATTTAAGTTTGTTTATGAAAAATTAAGGCTATAGTCGTATTTCAAGTATTACTCATTCACGTATATTTTGTATTTTGGATTATGAGACCAATGATGTATTTTGGGTCTTGAAATGCTCATTAAAGCTTTGTAAAACTCTTTTCTTTTCAAGTTAATGAAATATATTTATGTTTTGCTCATGACTTTCCAAGCTTCCGCATTGTATTTTTCAAGCATTCATAGAGATAAAAATCTGTGTTCCGAATTCAGGGGAAAAACTATATTAATCTAGGCTATTTTAGACCAAGTTATCTCTTGAAAGTTATAGTTTATCCTCTTAGCTTTCCAATGATATAAAGTATGTAGTTTTTGGAGATCAAATTTGAAAGATATGATTGTTACAAGTTAGTAATGCTGCATAGGGTGTATGCAGGACACTTTTA
Organism: Erythroxylum flavicans; assembly: GCA_027576715.1. Classification (NCBI taxonomy): domain Eukaryota; kingdom Viridiplantae; phylum Streptophyta; class Magnoliopsida; order Malpighiales; family Erythroxylaceae; genus Erythroxylum; species Erythroxylum flavicans. The sequence continues at coordinate 5,278 of JANZXP010046317.1, read as the reverse complement.
TAACCTTTTCTAACTTGATCTATTAGAAAAAGAGTATTATGGTGTCTTGAAATGGGAAGAATTAGTGTGATAAGTTAGAGATGAAATGAAGGGTTAGAGATGAAATGAAGGTGATAAAGGGAGCTGAACATGTGTAAAAATTTATGATGAATGTGTACAAGTTTGAATGTTATATTTTTATTTTTATGACCAAACATAGATGTAACATCCCATTCCCATATTAAGGGTTAGAGCCCGGACCGGGTAATACCATACATGAGAGAAAACAATGAGAGATTAGAAAAATGCATTTCATACTCATGCATAAAAAGGCATCATGTACGTGACATTGATTATTGCACACAGTACAAAAATTTATTCATGCACTCAATTGACATTTCTGGGTATAAATGATTGATTTAATGTGATTATGATGTGGATAGTGAATATATTGTTTTGAAAATTTATTTGGTGTATTAAAATATTGATTTAGAATTTTTGGTGAAATTTGAGAATCTTCTGGAATTAAGGGTATTTTTGAACGAGGAAAAAATTCAAGTAGCGAGACAATTGATAAATGGTAGTGGAAACAAATATCAAATGGTAGTAGAAATGATTGAAAAGTGGCATTAGGATTTAATGACAATAGTCATTGAAATTTGGGAGACAATTGAACTAGAAACTGGAATCAAATAGGCTAGTTATCAAAGGAGGGACAAATGGAGCCATAAGAAAGTGAAAAAGGAGGGACAAATGCTACACCACTTATAACCTACGATTGTTTTGCTAAAAGACTACAGTTTACCTTGTTCTTTTTTTTCATTTGTTTTTGCTCTCTTCATTCTTCATCTTCTCCATTTTTTTCTCTCCACCTAAAAAACTCCTACTGACCTCCATCAAGTTGATTTTTAGACATAATCTCACATTAGCCACTTAAATAGCTTGCTACCTTCTTCTTGTTACTAAAAGATCTAACCTAATCCACCTTTAAAGTTGATGATCGTGTGATGCTTGGAGCTAGGGTTTCTTGGAGACTCTTGAAGAAGTTTTGGGTTAATCATGTAAGTAGCCCTCTATTCCTTATGGGTTATTCTAAAAGAGATAAATATGGTGATTATTTTGAGAATTTTGATCATGATCATGAAGAATTATATATATATGTAGATGGGAAGTGAATAAGAAAACTTGGGAATGTTCATGTTTGTCTTTTATGTGTACAGTGATTAATGATTCATAAATTGATGTAGAGATGATTTGGAGTTAGGATGAGTTCAAAAATGGGGTTGAAAGAAGTGCAGAAAAATTGATTTATGAATGAATGTTTTATGTTCTGTTTTTGGGTTAATGATCAAACATAAACCATGAATTGTTATGTATGATATTGAGTTGAAATGGAGGTGGAAACAAAGAGGAAATAATGAGGACATGAGTTAGAAATGATAGACTTAGTAAAAGAGATGAATTAGGATGAAAACGAAGTTAAAGGTGTGCTGAAATATGCTAGGTGGAGTGTTTTTACTGAACATACTTCTGTATTTTAGCCATATATTGAATTACAGACATCCAAATAGGATTATTTTTGATTTACATTAAATTAGAGACATATTACGACAATTCTTATAAAGGAATAGAATTTAAAATTAGTTCTTAAGAGTATTGAAATTTGTCTTGAAATTGAGAACTGTGAAGTTGTCGTGGTATAAGAATAGCCTGTATTATTTTAGGTATAGCTTTCATAATACTGAATCAAATTGCATGATTTTGATGTCATTAGAAACTTAAGACATAGAGAAACATTTTATTAGAAGAAAGGATTGCCTGGAAACCTCTTTTCCTAGGTCAAAATAGTCATACAAATTTGACCTAAAAATAGAGTTGGAAAAGCTAGAAATTTGGAAGAACTTAGCTGGGAAAGTTTCTGTCGACAAATCCCACGTCCGTGGGAAAACGGGAATTTCCCATGAACGTGGAAATTATTTAAACAGAAAGCATAATTCTTTAATGTTTGGATTGAAGTAGCAATTGGTTAGGGACTTTCATTTGATGTTTCTAGGCTTGAATGAAGCTTGAAATGAGCTTAGTATGATGCTTGAACAAGTGATTAAATGAGTGTTATGTTTAGGGTAATGATTGAGGATAGAACTTATAAATGAATTCTTATATATCAAGTGTTCAAATATGGAATTTTGAGATGTTATGGGAATAAAAGTGAACCTATGATGGCTAAAGTGATTAAATTAAGATGAGTGATGATTATTAAGTAAAGGTGAATGAGAATTGAATACTTGGTGATCTTATAATACTAGAAAAAAAAATTGGAAAGCATGTGTGTGATAGATGTATGATTGATGCTATTAAATTAACTAAGTTCTTTGATCTACGAAAGTGTAAGCTTCACATACACAAATGATGTTGTTAATGATCAAGTGATGTGATTAAGGATAAATACCTAGAATAGTCAAATTGAGCATGCATTATACATTACACATATGCAAATGTGTATAAATGAATGTTTATATGATTGTGCAATTAATAATGTGTATGAAATATGTGTATTGCATAATGTTGATATACAGGATAGAACATTCGCATCCAGACATTTCCGGATTATGGAAGCTAATGTTAATCTAGAGCATACTGTGAGTCTTCCTAGATGGTCTCATTTCATTGTTTGTTTTGATTTTAATTTCTACATTGAATGACTACGGTTATGATTATTATGAAATGTGAATATGATTGATATGAATGTGATATTGAAGTGCTACTTGTATGTGAATGTGATGGAATAAATGTTGCTCAATAATTATGTTGAATGCCAGACTAAGGTCTGATGATAAATATGATCCGAACGTGAATGTACAATCATGTGATTGACTGAGAATATGAGAATGTGATGTATTCCATTATAAGAATGCATGAAAGATAAAGGAAGTTATGACTTGAGTCGCCAGGATAAAGAATTTAAAGCTCAGACTGTGATTAGAGCCTAGGGCTCAATTATGAATGTACCCGATATTCACTAAGGGGTATGGGTTATTATTTGATACAGCTCGGTATCCACTAAGGGATATGGGCTAGTAAAAGAGGCACTCGGTCACAACGACAATAATAAATGAAAGTGAGTCTCATAGCATTGCATATACATGTGATAAGTATGATTATATGACTTAAATTAAATGTTTGAATGATTGCTGAATGTGAAATATGACTTAATTGAATATGAAGTGTATGTGATTCAATATATTGATTAGTGAAATGATGTGAATTAAGTGATTATATGAATTGATGTGATATTTATTGAGTGAGCCATCGAGGATGGTCCAGTCACTGAGTTCGCAAAACTCAACCCAAAATTTGCAATATTTTTTTCAAGCTCAGAGGAGATACCCAGTTAGACAGAATGAAAATATAGTCACTGAAGTCAAATAAGAGATAGAGGTCAGGATCAGTTGGCGTCTGCATACATTTTCTGTTATTATTGTATTAAAGTATATATTCTGCAATTACTGTATCATATGTATGTGAATAATTCTGATATGTAATAACTTTATGATTGAAAGTGTTTCAAATTTGAAAAGGGCACAAATGATTGTTGAAATTCTGACGATATGTTTAATGTTTGATCAAGTGTGAGTTTGTGATGACATTTGTAATTGATGATGTTTATAAAAAAAAAAGGGCCCATTAAAGATTGTGTTTTCAAAATAAATTGAAATGAGAATAATTTGACTGCTTTAGCACGCCGCTTTCATAGGGTGTGTGTCCGAATGTCCTTGGGATGTACGGATGTGTGCTCGGTGGAAGTGGGGTGCTATAATTCCTATCCTAAGGTTGGCTGATGGGCATTCTATCAAAGAAGACAAGCTATTGGTTACATACCAATGGAAACCTTCTCTAAAAGCACAAGGCAAAGAATGGAAACCAATGGGGAGAGTTTTCATTATAGGAGACTATTAGGAGGTGATGGGGTTGGAGAAGCTTAATTATAAAGATAATAAAGAGTTATTGGAAGTAAAACATGTATTTGATAACCATGAAAACCTAAGTAGGTTAGTTCAGGTTGAAAGGGTACCACCTACAAAAGGTGAGAGTGTCCAAGTGGATAATCTTCCAAATTCAGTTCAGCCGGTGGAAATTCATCAGCAAACTTTGAGTGCCTCAAATAAATCATTAGGGAACCAGTGGGAAAATGAAATGGATATCAGTGAGAATAATCCTTGCCATAGAGACCATAAACTCTAACTAAATGAGCAAACTCAACAGATAGAAGAATAGTAGAAAGGAGTTACTCAAGAGGAACAGTTTGAATAAGTAATATCTTAGAAGAGCAACAAGACTAGTAGGAAAGGCTCCAAAAGGAAAAGTAATCTCTATAACCCTGATAGTTTAGAATGTAAGAGGAATTAACAACCCTTCTAAGCTTAATACAGTAAGGGATTTTGTTCTAAAGGAAAAGCCTTCGTTATTTTGTTTATTGGAAACCAAAATTAGGGAAGCAAACTTGAATAAATTAAGTTGTTTGGGTAGCAAATGGTAGTTTCTCACAAACCACCAATGTCATGCTATGGAAGGATTATTATTATCTATTATGGAGATCATTTGGAAGCGGAAGTTCTAGAAACCAATCAGGAATTTATCCATACAAAGCTTGACATCAAAATGGAAAATACTTATGTTTTAGCTACTTTTGTCTACAGTTTTAATACATTGTTTCAAAGAACTGAGCTATGGACTTCCTTTCGAAGACTCAAAAATTTAGTTAGAGGTCTATAGCTACTTAGTTCGGATTTTAACGCCACCCTATACAGATCATGTAACACCCCATTCCTAACTGACAAATGCACATGTGTCCATCGGATACACGTGTACATGCCTGTCAGAAATGACATGTTAACTATCTCACCTTTACTATACATAATATAGCATTATACACTAAACCATCAATCACACATTTTCTAAACCCAAAATTTTATCATATTATATCCAAACCATAATCTACATTGTTTCATATAGGATAATATCAACCATGTTTAAACAACATTGTCCTACTAATATAAACAACTCAATACATACCGAATACTATAAACTCGAAAGAAACAACTATGTCCTCAATCCCAGCTGACTGACCTTTGAGCCAAATCTGACTATAACAGTTATACAAAATATACTTCTACAGAGTCTTAGAAGCTAGGTCGTCTCACTCTCGAACCTGAAAAGCAACGGTGCAATTTTGATGAGTTTTGCGAACTCAGCAGAGTAACCATCCTCGATGGTTCACTCATGTCATAAAACAAGATCA
>JANZXP010046306.1:0-11839 GCA_027576715.1 Erythroxylum flavicans | reverse complement strand
CTTCAATCTCAAATATGCACTTCAATCTCAAATCCCTTCTCTTCAAAACATTGCAACATTTAGTATGTACAGAATAGAACCTAGGTCATAGACAATATTCTTATGTTTGTATATCCAACATCCCTTTAAGAATAATTAACAAATTTAAAACCAGTCAAATTTAACTCACACAAAAAAAGGCATAAGTTAGCAAGTCATGGAAAACTGAGGTTAGGAATCTAGTAATAGAACTTGAGCTACTGAGTTCAAGAAATTTTGATTTTATTTGCCCGAGTGATTGATATCAATCTAACATAATTTTCAAAGATTCCTTAATACATATTGAAATCCCTAACTAGAAACAAGGAATAATACAATTGAATGAATGAAGATGACCCAATCCAAGCTAAATATCGAAAGTAAAGAAACCACGAACTTGATTCATCAATTCACAAAACAACCTCAGTCTCCACTACTATATCAGAAAATTAGGAATTAATCACATAATCAAAACTCAACAAATGGAGAAAGAAAATTGTAATATTACAAAAATGGAGAAACATCACTGTACACTAATGACAGACGGCGACGACAAGGAGAGGATCAGCAGTAGATATGCCACGGATGGTGACGGTGGCGAGAGGAGAAGTTGCAGACGGTCGAGGAAGAAGGACAACGACGACAAGGAGAGGGAAGGATGACAACAACGTGAGGAGAGGAGAAAAAACGAAGAAGAACTGCCGAGAAAATCAAGGGAAGGTTTGGGGTGCATTTACCAAACAACATTGTTTCGGTTCATGGTTAAACGTACCCCGAACCTTCCATTGGTTTTTCTGTTGTTCTTCCAAATGACGTCGTTTTGGGTTTTTTTAAATGACCTATTCGAAGTTAACAACAGAGAGGGAAGATCGTTGAAAAATCACCGACAGAATACATTACTGTCGGTAAAAACTGACACTGACTATTAAACAAAAGCAAATTTCACCGACTTGATGCTATTTATTTGTGAGAAGCGTTCCCGTCTAATTGACCGATGGGGATGGATTTGTCGTCGCTATATTTCATCGAAAAATTGGCGCGAATGTTTTCCTTCCGCCTTTATTGAAGACAATTGTGTCTGCCATAAAGTGAAAATTTTCTCGATAGTTTTACTGACAGATATTGATTTTTCGTCGGTAATTAGCTACAAAATTATGTCCATCGGTAAAGTTCCATCGCTGATGTATGGTTTTCTTGTAGTTTAAAGTTAGGTTAATCAGTCTAACCTTGGTTATAGGATTGAGAATAATAGTTATAAAGAAATTACTTCTGTCCATGTCAAAAAATTTTATAATCACAAACATGAAACAAAAAAATGAAAAGATCATGAAATAACTGAAAAGAAACTAATTACGAAAAAATATATACAAAACACCAATTAAAATCAATAACAAAAACTAAACTACCACACTCCCCAGCAGTGGCGCCAAAATTGACAACGCGTTGTAATGCTAATCAAAGTAAACTAGACTACTACTATAGCAGTAGTGAGTCTAGAGATCCTACAGAGAGTGCATGTAAAGTTATTAAAATGAAATTAATTGGTATTTAGGTTAAGGGGGTTTTGATTTTTTAAAAATAAGAAAATAAAATAAAGCTAAACTAAATAAGAAAAGCAATTTAAAGAAAACATAAAAAATGATAAAGTGGAGAATTTGGTAGGGACTCGATTCTTTGGTTCAATCTCAGTCTACACCTTAATTAAACATATTTTAATGATTTGTTATTCTTAAACCTCTCTTAGAAACTATTAATCGTGGGTTAATAATTAGCCCGAGTTTTTCCTTAGGTAGTGTTTAATCAAGATGAGATCATTAATTAAACCTAACCACTAAAAAAACGTAGGATACGATCTCTATATTTAATTAGGTAGTAGCATTACAAATTAAGAAAACTGATTAATCAAGGAAACAACCATATATAATGCGTCATTTAACCTAATTTATATTATCCCTAATGATTTCAAACCATTAGTTGCTACAAATGAATTTCAGTATAACAATTAATAAAACGATCCAATGAACGCATTAAAATCATCTATCCAAAACCCGATTCAATCAACACAAACAACACAACATTCCAAAAAGAGATTACAATGTTAATAAGATGAAATATTTTAACCGTGACTTGGTGTCGATATACCCATTAAATCAGCATCAGGAAGTTACCCCCATAGGTCTCTCAAGGTTGAGAGCTTTACCCCTCATCTTTATTAAAATCAAAAGCTCCCAAAATAATTTTTTGCTTCAGCCTTAAGAGCCTTCAGCCGAATACTCTCTTATCCGAAGAAAAACTTTGCTACACCTCCACTCTTCTCTCTTTCTAAAACCCTCTATTGTTTTATTAAAAACCCATGCTTCCCCATTTGTTACTGTGTGTTTTGGTACCTTGGCTTGAATTATTGCATTTTGGCTTTGCCATCCTAGTCTGCTGTGCTGCCATTTTGTTTGGCTATCTTCTTTTGGACTGAATTTGTTTTCTTCTTGCTCTAATTTTCTTTTTCTTACTCTATGAAGACAAGTGAATATTAATCTTTGAAAATGGCCAAAATATTGTGCTTTCGATTCACTCCAACTTCTTTACTTTCGAATTGTGCCTTAAATCATATTTGAGTGAAAATGAGTATCTTAAGTAATTTCATGTCATTAATCGCTAAGGGTTATGGAATAATTATAAAATCAATTAAGCACATGTCATGAAGTCCCAAACATAAAGCCCTATTGATCAACGCGTCATAATGCTAGTCAAAATAAAATAACTAGACTACTATTGTATCAGTGGTGAGTTTAGGTCGATCCCACATGGAGTGTTCAGTTAGCTTATGAAATGAAATTAATCGGTGTTTAGGAAAAATTGGGAGGAGGGGGTTTGGATTTTAAAATAAAAAATAAAATGAATCTAACTAATAAAAACAAATTAAAGAAAATATACAAAAATGGTAAAATTGGGGAATTCGGTAGGGATCTAATTTTTGGGTTCAATCTCGGCCTACACCCTAATTAAGCATAATTCAATGATTTGTTGTTCTCAAACCTCTCCTAGCAACTATTAATCGAAGTTTTCCCTTAGGTTTTGTTTAATCAAGATACAATCATTAATTAAACCTAACCACCAAATAACCTAGGATATGATCTCTAGATTTAATTAGGCAGTAGCATTAAGAATTAGGAAAACTGATTAATCAAGGCAACAACCACATATGATGCGTGATATAACCTAGGTCATATTATCCCTAATGATTACGAATCACTAGTCTCTACACATGAATTTTAACATAACAATTACAGATTATATCGAAATTCTAGCAAAGAGTATGGAATCAAACGATTCAATGAACACATTAAAATCATCCTTTCACAATACCCTATAGGTTCATACATAAATAATCGAACAATAATGAAAATTTGATTATTTATGCACAAAACCCGAATCACTTAACATAGGATAACACAATCAATTTCTAATGAGAGAAAGAAATAACAAAAACTGAAAAATACACTTAACCCGGGTCGTCGGCGTCTATGTTACCTCCAAACTAGCGTCGGGATATTTAGCCTTTCATGTGTCTCCGAAGAAAATGCTTCAACCCCATACTTATAACCCTACCAAAATCCTTAGCTACTCTTCACTCACCACCAAGCTTCTTTTCCTCACTACTATTCATCGATGGGATAAATAAGCTTTGAGGTTTTGGTCCACGTTAACTATTCACTCCTATCTTCTTTGCCCATAACTCTCTTCTTGTTTTCTCTAACGCCAGCCTAGCCATAACTATTCTTCTTTCAAGCCACGCCACCTACTCCTCTCTCTTTTCCAGCCACACCAAGCCGCAACCCTCCATTTCTTCACACCTCCACTATTTTTGTGATGGCACAAATAAACCCTAGGGATTTTTGGTCCAAGCTAACTCTTAACACAACACACTCCTTTTTTTGCCTTCACGTTTCTAGCTTCTGAAATGCATGCGTTTTGCTCCTTTACTAATGTCGTTTTGGTGTTAGGCTGTCCCTCCATGTTAAACATTTGTGCTCCAATTTGCTTTAAAATCTTATCTTTTTGGTCTCAAATATATATCAAGATATCCAACCTAAAAGTCAACACAAATTGAACACAAATTAAACATTTTACCTTGAAAATAGGATTGAAATCGCATGGAAATACATAAGAAAATATAAGATAATTCAATCCTATCAAATACCCCCAATTACTTGTCCTCAAGCAATTTAAACACAACCAAAATATTTTATCAATTCATTTTCAAAGAAAATCAAGTATATGCAATCCTTCAGACATCGGTAACTCAAACATCAAGCTACTGTATATATCATAATTTTTTTCAACAATGCACATAAACCAAGTCAAATGAAGACACCATTGATCAAAGGTAAGTATAAAATTAAGATTCTCACGATGTTCAATCATATCAGTCAAGTATGTTATGGGTTAGTGTTTCACTCAAGACTCCCTCTAAGAGAGTACACTATCATAAGCTTGTAAATACACCCATTTTCCTCTACATAGAATATATGCCATCATAGATCAAAAGGGCTTTTACTTAGGTTGTAATGGGGTTTGGGTTAAGATAAGGTAAAAAGGTCAAAGTGTTACTCACAAGCATTCACAAAGTACTAAGTAAAAGGGACAACTAACTACAAATTCTGAGATAAATATATGAATACAATGGACTACAACTACTCATCACTAACTAATGCTACTATGTTTTATTCCTTTTTTTCTTCTTTTTTTCTCTTTTTTTTCTCTTTTTAGTTGAATAAAACTAAAAACAATAGGAAACAATAGTAGCGTATATCAACAAAACATAAGTAGAAGTACCTCTAAAAGTATCTCAGAATACAATACAAAACAAAACTCCCTAAATTATGGACATTAAATGCTTACTTAGTGCTTCATTAAACTTGTGACAAGGTAAGGCTAGTGGGTTTTTTTTTTAATGTAAGGTGATTAATATAGAAACAAACAAGGTTAAAGGCTCAAAGGGGTTTGCAAGGGAAAAATGACTTGGTGGGTTATTTAAGCTGAGGATTAAAAACAAAGAAGGCCTTAATCATTTCCATAAACCATGCAACTAGTAGTTTCAAACCTATTCAATGCAAGTTCTGAAGGTAATCTTCCTAGGGGAGCCTCACACACAACAAAGAAACAGAATGACTGTGAGATGCAGTCATATAGGCTCAAAATCTCACATGTGCTTATATGAAAATCCATCAAAAATTTATACATTACCTAATCACTAAAGTATCAAATTATTGACTGAGTTTATGCGCCCAAATACTTTAATCAATCTACATGATTCAATTTTCTCTCAAGCTGCCTAATCCAAATTCGAGCATACAACTCAATTCTCAGTCTAATTATTATGATAGAGTTTCATGAATGACATTCATCATTCATTATAATTCAAGTGCAAAAAATTTTAAAACTAGCCCCACCCCCATACTTAAATGGGACATTGTCATCAATATCTTAAAACCGATAAAAACACAAAGGGAATGGAAACAAGAATACTCCCCTCGAGAGGGGATGTGAATCCTAAAAGCAAAGAAATGGCAGCTTCCCTCTTGAAGAATAACTATCCATCTTCCACCTACATCCAAAACACATATCAAGCAAATAAACACTCAAAGCGAACCAACCAACAAATATGTACAAAAGAGAAAAACAAAAACAAAAACAAAAGGATACAGATGGGGTGCCTCCCATCAAGTGCTTATTTTAGGTCATATGCTTGACCCTTGGCATATGCACATCATCCATTGTCGAACGGATGCTTGAGCCCAACATGAAGTATGCTCAAACTCTGTGAGGAGCTTAGAGTACCTTCCCTCGAAGTAAGTTCCCTATCAGCACGATGCCTCGAGGCTTCTGAGGAGCGGAACTTCATCGTTTCGCCGTCATACTCTAATGTCCACTCATCTTTTCAAGCATCGCCCTCCTCACACTAGAATGGTCTTCGTAAAAGTATCACCAATGGGTGCGGAGACTCGACATCCTGCTTGCCACAATTCTCCTAAAAACTGCACTTCTGGCAGCTCTTCCTTTTTCTTTAGATTCTTGATCTCTATTGAGTCCTCGCTCTTTTGAAATAATTCAAATGACTCTTCGCCTTTTTCTTTTTCGTTTAATTCTCTTAACCTGCTAGGTAAAGGTAAAAGGTTAGTCTCGAATATAATTACGGACTCATTATTTACCTCCAAGCTAAATGATATAGCTTTTTCTGTTTCGAGCTCCTCCTTTGCTTCTTCTACACAAACAATTTGTTAAGGGTGGTTGATCTCAAAATTCTCAAGCTTCTCATCACTTTATAAAGTTTCTGCAAAAATGTCCATCGGGTACACCTCATATTGATATGAGTACTCCTCTTCACTTTGTGGCTCTAGATGATTGATATCTCCCCATCGAGGCAATGCATCTTGCTGGAATTATAGAGCATCCTCTCGAATTTGCTGTACAGTTTGTTGAAACAATTGTTGCGTATTCTATTGGAACTGCTGTATATCCTGTTGAATTTGAAGATTGTTAGTAGCCATAATATTAAGCATTTCTTCTAGAGACGTACCTGAGTCATGTTGGCTCTCTGAATCTTGGGTGTTAGACCATGTAGTTTTTAGAAATTGCCCTCCATCATGCTAGAATTGTACAATATTTCGCCACAATTGTAAAGTATTAGCATTCATTATATCAATTAACTCTTCCAGAGATGGACCAGAGTTGTGATAGGAAGCTTTTGGTCTATATGAGAATTACTGTGCATCTTGCAAACTATCATGGAAGTAATTCTAATGATTATCTCATCCATACCAAAGTTAGGTTGATCAGTCCAAACATCGATATAGGATTGAGAATATGAATTAAAGAAAAAATTACTTCCATCCATGATGACTTTTTTAAATTTTTATAAAAATCAAACACAAAACACTATAAAGAAAGGATCATGAAATAACCGAAAAGAAACTAATTATGAATATATATATACAAAACACTAATTAAAATCACAAACAAAAACTAAACACCGCACTCCCCAGTAACGGTGCCAAAATTAACTGACACGTCGTAACGCTAGTCAAAATAAAATAACTAGACTACTACTGTAGCAGTGGTGAGTCTAGGTCGATCCCACAGGGAGCGTTCGATTAATTTATGAAATAAAATTAATCGATGTTTAGGAAAAATTGGGGGTTTTGGATTTTAAAATAAGAAAATAAAATCAATCTAACTAATAAAAACAAATTAAAGAAAATATACGAAAAATGGTAAAGTTGGGGAATTCGGTAGGAATCCAGTTCTTTGGTTTAATGTCGGTCTACTCCCTAATTAAGCATAATTCAACAATTGGTTGTTCTCAAACCTATCCTAGCAACTATTAATCATGGGTTAATAATTAACCCAAGTTTTCCCTTTGGTTTCGTTTAATCAAAATACGATCATTAATTAAAGCTAACCACCAAATAACCTAGGATATGTTCTCTAGATTTAATTAGGTAGTAGCATTAAGAATTAGGAAAATCGATTAATCAAGGCAACAACCACATATGATGCGTCATTTAACCTAGGTCATGTCATCCCTAATGATTATAAATCACTAGTTGCTACATATGAATTTCAATATAACAAATACAAATTACATCGAAATTCTAGCAACGGGTATGTAATTAAATGGTTCAATGAACGCATTAAAATCATCTTTTCATAATATCCTATGGGTTCATACACAAATAACCGAACAACAACGATATCTAATTATCCATACACAAAACCCAAATCACTTAACATAGGATAAGACAATCAATTTATGATGAGAGAAAGAAATAACAAAAACTGAAGAATACATTTAACCCTGGTCATTAGCGTCGATGTTACATTGGAACCGACATCGAGATATTTAGCCTTTCATGTGTCTCCCAAGAAAAATGCTTCAATCCCATACTTATACCCCACCGAAATCCTTAGCTACTCTTCACTCACCACTAAGCTTCTTCTCCTCACTACTATTCATAGATGGGACAAATAAGCTTTGAGGTTTTGGTCCATGTTAACTATTCACTCCTCTCTTCTTTACCCGCAGCTCTCTTCTTGTTTTCTCTAACACCAGCCTAGCCACAACTCTTCTTCTTTCAAGCCACGCCGCCTACTCCTCTCTCTTTTCTAGTCACACCAAGCTGCAACCCTCCATTTCTTCATGCCTCCACTATTTTTGTGATGGGACAAATAAACTCCAGGGGTTTTCAGTCCTATCTAATTGTTCACACAACACACTCCTTTTTTTGCCTTCAAATTTCCAGCTCCTAAAATGTATGCGTTTAACGCTAGTGTTAAACTCATGCAATGCTAGCGTTTTGTTCTTTTGCTGATGTCATTTGGTGTTAGGTTGTCCCTCCTTGTTAAACATCTGTGCTCTAATTTGCTTTAAAATCTTGTCTTTTTGGTCTCAAATATATATCAAGATATCCAACCTAGAAGTCAACACAAATTGAACACAAATTAAGCATTTTACCTTGAAAATAAGATTGAAATCATATGGAAATACATAAGAAAATATAAGATAATTCAATCCTATCACCTATCATCACAAAGAAGTCCATGTAACTCATCCTCGTCATATCCCTGAGCATCTGAAATTGTATTGTGCTTGGCCAATCCCAATGGTAACAAACCTTTTCCAAAAAGAATGTGAAGCACACCTTGAGTGTAAGTTCCCAATATGTGGACTCCACGATGTCAAAGAATTAGGACTAGGCTCTAACATTGATAAGCTCCTAAACCTATTGGGCCAAGTTGATCTGCTCCAACACTTCCCAGTCTATACATCTATTGGTCCTAAACCTCTTGTCCTTAAGTCTTTAAAATTGCTTGTTGTGGGCCCCAATATTAAAATATAGCATCTCGTGTCCCTCTGGTGGATATGCAACAGTCTCTCACATTAGTGGTGGGTTAACTCCACTCGACTCTCTAAAAGACCCTTCACCTTTCTGTCTTTTTTTCGATGCCTCCTTTACCTTTCGTTGTTCTATTGCTTCTTTACTTCTTCTTATTGTACCTAAAATGAAATAAAATATAAGGAAATAAACGACATCAATAACAAAACAATTTTTTCCATAATAAATTTGTGCACTCACTATTTTATTCAATTGCAAAAAAGCACACAATTGTAAATTAAATTAAACTAAAAATAATAAATTTAACAAAATTAAAATAAACTTATCAAATTAACAAACATATCCTTAATAATACCTAGAGGATACTATCGATTTATTTGCAACTTCTTAAGTAAAGAATAGGACATTATATTAATACTGGCCTCTAGGTCAGCTAAGCCTTTTTTATTTTTAAGCTACTAATTTGACAAGGGATATTAGAACTCCCTAGACCTTTAAACTTCTCTAGTAGTTTGCTCTGAAGAATTGTCATCTTCCACTCAACATTATGGTCATTACCCTTTCCAACTTCCTCTTGTTTGCTAGTAACTCCTTTAATAATTTTAAGTAGTTCAGCATTTGTGCAAGAGCCTGAACAAAGAATAAGTTAATATGAAGTTGTTTAAATAGTTAAAAGAACTTACCAAACTGCTCGTCCATGCAGCCTTTCTTTACTTTAGCAAGATAAGGGATGGTAGGTTAAAATTCCTTGAGTTTTAGAAGGCATTCTTCAGCTTCAACTTTTTCTTGACTCTTGGTGTCAATTTTTTCTTATATTGGTTTTTGTTTCTCTTCATCCAACTCTTTACCACTCCTAAGGGTGATTGCTATAACACATTGTTTAAGATTTATCTCATTGGTACTAAGTAAACTCCCTTATTGTCTTTTGGAAACTAGCTTCGCAAGCTTACAAATTTAAGATTCCAAGTTATGTATAGAAATCTATTTATGAGGTCTTCCAAGCTTGACTTATTTTCTTGAGGTGGGTGTTGTTAAAATCTTAGAAGAAGGCGGTTCTTTAGCTTCCCTTAATTCCCTCAAGAGAAATTTAGGTGATTCCTCCATCTTGGAATGTATGTATTGCTCTAAGGATTATTCTGGGCCTAGGAGCATTCCCCATATTATCCATATACTAGGGCCTTAATGCTTGAAATTCTTGACTTTAATGGGCTACCTCAGACTGCATCACTTAAAATAACCAAGGATTCATAGTTAATCCATCTATCTTCCTACTTATAAATTCAAACTGGCCTGTGATCGCTAGGTTACGTATGCTAAGTTTTAATATTTATAACCCCCATATTTCTGCAAGTGCACGGGTCATTTGCGTAGTACCTAAGGTATCGTTCCCACAAGGAGGGTTAATCTAATCCTAAAATCTAAGACTTGACTAAATTTTGTAATAAATCAAAATAAACAACTAATGCAGAAATTGACCAATCAAGTAATCAATATCAAGAATTGAACTTATAAAATATAACCAAAATAGCAATTTTGCATAACCCAATCCAGAATCAACCTAGAAACTACCAATTGAGAGAAGGGGCATTTTAATTCGAATTTAATAAAAATCTAATTGATTATGTAATTATCGAATTACTAAGTCTAGATGGCCTAGGGTGGATTACTCTCTCTTAAGTTATAATCTTTAACCTTAATTTATAATCCCTAATTTAAATTATAGAATTGTAATCTCTCGATTTCCAATTTACCCAAAACCTAAATTAGTTCTGAATATATCTAATAACCTACCAGAAACCTATGCTCGATCTCTCATTACATGATTTGACCAATTTGATTCAATTCTTATCTATCAAACTACCTAACTCTCGTCAGCCCAATTTGATGATATTCACTCGGTTCACCCTCTCAGTTTATTACCTAATTATTAAGCTCAGTTATTGAATCATAAATAACTCAATGAAAATATAATAAATCAAACTTCATTAATCTCAAAGATCAAAATCCCGAAGGTGAGTTTAGACAAAAACCGACATTCAACAATTATTCTCAACGATTATCCTAATTCTATACATCAATAAAATTGAAATAACGATAGAAAATATTGTTGGAATGGACTAGTAGGGGCAGTGACGGTGGGAAACCACCTGTTTTGGGAAGTACTTCGCGTCAAGCTTCTTCTCCGTGTCTCTCTTCCTTCATCTCCTTCCTTAAATCTCTCAATATGCTCTTTAGGGTTTCAGATTTGATTGATGCATAAAGGATGCTCTTCTGTTCTTTAATGTTCTATTTATATCTTGGAAGCTCTAAGGTTGATTCGGGGTCGAAACGGCCTAAAAATTTTAGCAAAACTTGACGTTTTCAGTTGTTTTCGTGTCTGTCCGATGCAAGCCACGATCGTGGCCAACACCTAATCCTCTCTGTCATGATCATGGCTCAAAATGCATGATCATGGCCTGGTTCAAATCTCTCTGTCACGTTCGTGGCTTGGGTCCTGTCAACTCGCCTCTTTTTGTCATGATCGTGGGTCGTGTTTTTGGCTCGAAACTCTTTGAAACTTCCCCTTCTTCGCTGTTTACCCTAAACACTAACAAACACATCAAGGTACCTCAAAAATATAACATTTAAGCTCAAAGACGCATACTAACCCATAAAAACACTTAAACACATAAACTAACACAATTAAAACATAAATACACACTAAGCACTCAAATTAATACTAAATACCTAACAAATTAAACCCTAAAATATAATGTAAATCACAACTATCAACATCCCCACACTTAAACATTTGCTTGTACTCAAGCAAACAAAATAACAAACACACAACACACAATGCAATAATGAGGCTGCTGGAACCCCTCCCCGGGCGGGCCCACGGGCCCGACATCCTGCGTGACATCTGGACCCGTGGCTCGCGGGGGAGG
>JANZXP010046295.1:0-11839 GCA_027576715.1 Erythroxylum flavicans | reverse complement strand
TCCTCCCCCGTGGGCCACGGGTCCAGATGTCACGTGGGATGTCGGGCCGTGGACCCGCCTGGGGCGGGGTTCCAGCAGATTCACGATCTACTCATGCATGGGGATTTAGGAGAGCCCATGTCACATCGAGCAAGAGTGGTAGTTTCTATCAGTTTGGTGGAGATCGAGGAGCTAGCAGGAATTCAGAACAATATAGTACTACTAGTGCATCATTAGTTGGATCCGATAGAGGGGTTAGTTAGAGGTTCAGAGGACCTTTTAATAAAGGAGTTGTTTTAATTAATCTAATTTTTTCTGCTTGTTCACTCTCTCACTATCTGAACTTGAAGGTTAAGTTTATGTTTCGTGAACTCAATAACCACTTTTTTAAAATGCTATAGTGGATGTAATTGAATTGGGACCAAGACAAAGAAAGTGCTTCTATCGATATCGAAGAGGCCCACACTTCTTGTGTTGAAGTAAGCACACCGGTGACGTATTATTTGATGCCTTTTTGGTTGCTTAACTTTAACTAAAGAAGGTTGTATTTCCACTTACCTTTTCGCCCGTTGGGTTTATGATACCAAACGGAATCTGGGGTGTCTCGACACCGCTTTGTTAGTCTTAAGGTGTGGCCCTTCAAAGGTATTATAGGAATAGTCAAAAGATAATTCACCTCCCTTTACCTTTTCCGATGTCACTTAACTGCTCTGGCATTCCTAAGTGTCTGATTATTCTTCTTGACTCAATTCATGGTTTAATCATACTAAGCCAAAACCCAACCAGGGTGAGAGAGAGGAGAGTACGGATCTGATTCTTTATAATTTAGAATAATAATACGTATGAGACTACCAAAGCCAATTCAACTTTATTCCCGGAGGGTTACAGAGTTGTGTTACCTGTGGGAGAGTTCACAGGGGACTATGTTAAGGACCGATTAGGATCAGTCAAATATGTTATATCTGTAGAGAGTAGGGCACTTACAGAGGACTTGTCCGACAGTAAGGAGAAGTTCAAGAGTGAAGGCAGAGGAGACAATACATTGTCAGAGTGGTACCTTTGGTTCGGGTAAAGGTTTAGGTAGAATTGGTAGTATAGGTGGTGGTAAATGAGTTGGACGAAGACCAATAGTGGGTACAGGTACTAGTGAGACATCCTTAGGGTCAACGATGTCATTTCTGGTGATGAGGGAGGAGGCCTTAGCAGCCAACGATGTCATTTCTGGCACGAATTCATTATTTGATGTTGACCCTTATGTGTTAGTAAACCCAGGATCTATACATTCTTACATTTCTTTTAAGTTTTCCTCTAGAGGTTCGAGGGAGGTTAGTACATTAGGATACAACCTAAGAGTGTGGTTGCTAGTAGGAGACTGTGTGGTAGTAAATAGTGTAAGAAGGGGGATGCCAATGAGGATTGGTTAAGTGGGGTTATTAGTTAAATTGATAGTGATAGATTTAAAGGAGTTTGACGTGATTTTTAGGATGGATTGGTTAGTACAACATCAAGCTATAATAGATTGTTATGCGAAGGAGCTGATGATAGATTCTTCGGGTAAATCAGAAGTGATATTTGTAGGGGATTACAAAGTGATCCTACCATATTTGACCTCAGCCATAACTACTAGATTGTTGATATTAGATGGATGTGAGGCATATCTAACTCATATTTTATATATGAGGGAGGTGGGTCTTGGGTTAGAGGATATTCTTGTGGTGAGGGAATTTTTGGAGGTATTCTTAGACGAATTATTGAGTTTACCACCTTAATGAAATATAGATTTTACCATTGAAAGTATGCCTAGACTTGGACCAATTTTGATTGCACCTTACAGAATGGATACTGTTGAGTTATATGAGTTAAAAAGGTATTTAGATGAGTTGTTGGAAAAAGGGCTTTATTAAACCAGGCACGTCACCCTGGGGAGCTCAATTGTTGTTTGTGAATAAAAAGGATGGTGGTATGAGACTTGGTATGGATTACCGGTAGCTAAACAGGGCGATAGTGAAAAACAAGTACATGTTGCCAAGGATAAATGGTCTTATAAATCAGTTCAGGGGATCATATTTTCCGAAATTGACTTGAGATCGGAATAGTGGCAGCTGAGGATACCTAAGTCAAGTATTCCTAAGACAACTTTTCGTAACTTATATGGCCACTATGAGTTCTTAGTGATGCCTTATAGGTTGACTAATGCACCAATCACATTTATGGCATTAATGAATGACTTTTCAAGAGTATTTGAATCAGTTTGTGATAGTATTTATTGATGATGTATTGATTTATTCGAGGAGTAAAGAGGAGCAAGAGCAACATTTGAGGATTGTTTTATAGTTTCTGAAGGAGAGACAATTGTATGTGAAGTTAAGTAAATGTGAGTTTTTGATGGAGCAGGTAGTTTTCCTTAGACATGTGCTGTCCCAAGAGGGAGTGATTCCTAATCCTGCTAAGGTAAAGGCAATTATAAAGTGGGAAAAAATAAGGGATTTTTAGGACTTGCTAGGTATTATCGAAGATTTGTAAAAGGATTTTCGATGATTACTAGCCCATTGATCAAGCTGCTGAAGAAAGGAGTTTAGTTTGAGTGAATCAATCTGTGATAAAAGAGTTTTAAGGAGCTTAAGCAAAGATTGGCTTCTAGCCCAATTTTGGTGTTACCATTAAGTGGTGGAAGTTTTGAGCAGTATAATGCTACTTCGAAGGTAGGTTTAGGATGTGTGTTGATGCAGCATGGAAAAATGACATCTTATGGCTCTCATTAGTTGAGATCACATGAAATGAATTATCCCACCCATGATCTGGACTTAATGGCGATTGTGCATCTTCTTAGGATTTGGAGACATTATTTGTATGGAGAGACATTTCGAATCCTTATAGATCACAAGAGTCTTAAGTATATCTTAACTCGTAGGGGATTAAACTTAACGTAGAGATGATGGATTGAGCTACTGAAGGATTATGATTAAATTATTGATTACCATCCGGAGAAGGCTAATGTAGTGGTAGATGTTTTGAGTAGGAAAAATTAGGCATAATGATTAGTTTGAGCGGACACATTATGACACCATTAGTGGAGTTGAGAGCACTAGACATGAGATTGGAGATTGGATATATGAGTGGTTTATTAGCAACATTACAGGTTTAACCATATTTGAAAGATAGGATTAGAGAGGCATAAGCTTGGGATTCTTATATGATGCAAATCAGAGAAAGAGTGCAACAGAGTATGGGGACTAACTTTTTAGTAAGAGCAGATGAAGGGCTACTAATTGGGAGGTGAGTTTGTGTGTCAGATGTAAATGGACTATGAGAGGAGATTTTGAAGGTTATAGTGTAATACATATCTTGGTAATACAAAAATGTATCGAAACTTAAGACCTTATTACTAGTGGCCAGTAGGGAAATTAAGACCCTTAACTATTTCGTCATGAAAGTGGGAGAAAATTATAATGAATTTCATAGCAACATTCCCGAAGACCAAACATAGACAGGATTTAGTTTTGGTGATTGTGGATAGGTTGACTAAATCAGATCATTTCTTACTTATATAACAAACAAACTTTTTGGGCAAGCTTGCCAAGTTATATGTTGATGAGATTGTGAGGTTACAGGGGGTTCCAGTGTTTATTGTATTAGATCAAGATCCACAATCTACTTTTTAATTTTAGATGAGTTTATAGACAACTTTAAGGACTAGGTTGAATTTGAGTACTACATTTCACCCTCAGTTAGATAGATAATCGAAGCGTATGATTCAAACATTGGAGGATATGAAAAAAGCGTGTGATGAACTTTAAGGGTGATTAGTATAAATATCTACCTTTGATGGAGTCTGCGAATAAAAATAATTAACACTTTAGCATTAGTATGGCACCATTTGAGGCATTATATGGCAGGCAGTGTAGAGACCCGATATGTTGAAATATAAAGGGTGTTAGTTTGTTTGAGGGATTGGAGTTGGTTCATGAGACGATATGGAAAATGGGGGTGGTAAGATAATGCTTGAAGGTAACTTAAGACCGGAAAAAGAATTATACTGATCAACATTATCGAAAGATGAAGTACAATGTTGTAGATGTTGTATTTCAATGAGTACCACCTAGGAGGAGAATTCTGAGGTTTGGTAGGAGAGGGAAGTCAAGTCCGAGATACATCAAGCCATATGAAATTGTACAATGTATAGGGTCATCAGACTTATCACCAATTCAGGATGTGTTCCATGTGTTGATGTTGAGAGGTTACCGATCAGATCCTAGCTATTTTATATCGAGGCTTAAGATCGAAGTTATAAATAATATGACTTATAAAGAGGAGCCAGTGAAGATATTGAACAGACAAGTTAGGAAATTAAGAAGATGGGAGATTCCAATGGTGTAATTTTAGTGGAGCCATCATCGTTCTCCAAGAGAGGTGACTTTGGAGGTAGAGGATGAAGATCGACTTCAGTATCCTCATTTGTTTGAACCTTTAGGTATATAATTTAAATTTGAGGATGAAATTCTTTTAAAGGGGATAATTGTAAAGCTCACAAAAAGACAAAACAAAGAGCCCAGCCTAACAACTAACCCGGCCCATAAAATAATTAAATAGACTGGTATAAATAGAAACCAACAACTAGAAAATTATACACCAATGAAAAACAACTTGTCTTACTTCATTTTCGTCTCCATTTTCTTTTTGGTAAGTGTGTAAATGCATCATCTTTCTCTTACATGTGAAACTTTCTCATATGTTCTCTCATTTTATTTGTTTTGTAGCAAATTGTGAGGAAATTGTGGACGTTAATAACAAAGATAGACTTCACATAGGTTAAAAAAAATTTCCAGCAACAATTGTACCCATTTAATTGTGAGTTTTAGTCGTCCTACACCAGATTATAATTGGAATGTATATTGTAAATAGTTAGGACAATAAACTAAAGTCACAAAAAATGGAGAAAAGGTGGTTGGAAAATGAGAAAAGAAAAAAGAAGAGGTAGGAAAAGAGGAGAGGATGAACAAGAAGGCAACTTTGGAAAATTTAAGTTGTATTAGAGGGAAAAATAGGAAATGAAAAAATTTAAGGGTAAGATTAGATTTTAACTTCAAAAAGGTATTTTGTATTAATAGAAATAAATGAGAGTAACATAAGACTTTTAATAATTAAGGGTATTTTAGTAATTATGGTGGATAGGTTAAGTAAGGATCTTTTTCAATTAATAATAGTGGAAAAGGGAATAAAGTGGATTATTAAGCGTAACTGAGTTGAAATTTTATTTTAAATTAGTTTAAAAGAATTTTTGTAATATCTAAGTCAGAAGAACGAATTAAGGAGTAGATTAGACTTACCAATTAGTTGAATTTAAAATTCAGGTAAGGATAACATTAGATTGTATTCTTATAATTGTATTTTTGTTATTAATAAATTATTTTTATAATGAATCATATTTTGGATTGGTCATTATTTAAATTAATAATTACTAGTTACATATATGGATTTTTAAAATATATTTTTATGATTATTTATTTCACAAATAATTAACAAAGTACAAGTTGTTTTGCTTTTATATTTTGTTACGTACTATGAGGTGTATCACTTGTTAATTTGGCAAAAAATGTGTTAATTAAGTAGAGATTAACGGATAATACGTTGTGAACAAATGGTGAAAATTATGAATATGTGGCTTACCTAAGATACGCTACATTCAATGATTATAGATTGATGAGTTGTGTAAATATGAGCGAACAATGGCTGGGGACCTGTCCGTGGAGTAGGTACCAGGACATCCTGAGTCCTAGGAATGTTCTGTGCCGATAGCTACGTACTAGAGTGGTACCGAGATATCATGTTTCTTCAAGATATCCTGTGTCAATAACTAGGTACTAAAGTAGTACCAAGGTCCCACATTAGATTGAAAAATTGAGATGCCATGTGTCGATATTTATACATCTAATTACATTCCATTTAGTAAGAGATTATGATGAGTAGAGATGAGCCGATAGAGCATTGATTGTAAGCCTACTAGGTTAAACAGGGCCTAGGCAGTTCAGTGAATTATGAGATAAAATATAAATGGCAGTAATAATAACATTAGCCTTGATCATTGCTTTGATATAATTTTGGATTTTTGTTAATTGTGCAGATAGGTTGAGTAATGTTATGTATTTTAGTATTTTATATCTGTTTTAATCACTTGACTAATTTATATATATATACCCTTACTGAGTAGACAACTCACCTTTTATTGCTATTTTTTTAGGAGATAGAGAGATTGCCAATAACCCTAGTGCACAACATTGACATAGTGGAGTTTAGATGGGGCGAATAGATTGAATTAAGTAAAGTTGTTTATTGTATATATGTTTCAATGTGACAGTTAGCATAGTTATGTTTGTATAAAAATATTTTCGTGACTGAAAAACATATTTTTTTAGAACTAATGAAGATTTTGATAATTAATATTATGTTTTGGGAACAATTTAGATAATTATGGATTAAGATTTTTGGAAAGTCACATGTCGGTTGCTTTTGCTATTTATTTTTCCTAAGATTCTTTGTCTAGTTTGTAAAGAAGACCATAACATTGAATTTATTTATTGCTTGCTACAATATCAAATAAGTCTCTAATACTTCATGTAATTAAGTCCCTGATGTTTGAAATAGTGTCAGCAATCACGCGTGATGTGAATTTTAAACAATTCAGTATAATTGTGTCATGAAATGATGATGTGATCAAGATAGTCTTTAATTTTGTTGACATAATTATAGCTTAACAGTTCTTATTGTGGTTCTATGTGATTCAATTTTGCATTATATTTTTGTATATTATTTTTCTTCCTCTATCTCATATCACCTTTTGCATTGTCTCTGCTAACTTTTTCAATGCAGTACTGAATTGTTTTTTTGTTAGTAGTGATATCTGTAATATAGTAGTAATTCGAGTATGCTATGCAGTCTTCATATGGTTGAAGCATAAAGAGTATGAATCCTTTGTGGTTGCTTGAACAGATTCTAAAAGCTTGCAGTGATGAAGTTTGGTTTTTGCAATTTTCTCATAATGGACGAAATTTAGCCTCATCATCCAAAGATCAAATAGTTGTATTATGGGAACTTTTGGCTCCTGAACTGGGAGACATGATTTCACAATTTTTTGCATATACTTTGGTCTAATTTTATATATTGTATACAAAAGACCTTCCATTTAATTTTGTTTTGTAAGATATTTCTCTCATGAAAACATAATCAGGACAATTTCTTTGCACCAAGTTCTGAGCAACTTGTTGTAGGTACTGTATATAGTTAAATAAAAGCCTTCAAAGAGATTTTTCAAATGCTCTGCATCATACTAGCATTTAGCATCAAGTGCTCTGCTCATGATTCTTGGTCCTAATTAGCATGTATATATCTTACAAAGTATTTTAAGGATAAATATTATGCCACATCTTAGTTATGGGTCATTATAAATATGAATATACTAATTATTCAACTAGGTATCATTTTAATTCTATTTGTGGAAATAGTTTTTGCATAATTTAAGATGTTGAAATTAGAGAAATGAAATATGTAAATATTAGACACAATGTTAAGTTCTTAAGTAATAATATTGAAAATCCTGAAGGATGTAGTTTCGCTAAAACTTGGTTCTACCATATTTGTTTATAATTGTAAATGTCGGTTACTTAATATAAACAACTGCATTAGCAGCTATCAATTTTTCAGCACAAACGAAAATAAAAAAATAAATACAAAATTAAACAAAACAACTCTCCAGATTTAGTAACGCAGTTCAACACACCTTGCCTACATCTGTGGGGGCCACACCTATCTTCATCACTTTCACCAAAGAACAACAATAGTTTTACTCAAGGCATTATAGAGCTGACTTATCTAACTCCTTGACACTATCCCTCGTCCTCCCAACCCGTGAAAGTAAGTCACACTTAATAGCACGACAGGCTTGTGTTAAACTCAACAAAATATTTTCTCAACAATGTTTAATGATAACGATACGAAATAAACAACTCAAGTGATTAAACAATAACAGATAGAAACAAAGACGCTTGAAATAAGAAAAATAACTACCCTAATAATTCCAGCTTCTTCAATGAAAGATTGGAAAGTTGTTCGTCAAGAATGCTACTGGAGTCTTTCGATATTGTCACTGAACAATCACATACACAACAGCAAACAAATTACCAATAAATATAAACATTTCTCCACCGAAACGTTGCAAACAACGGAGCTACAAAATCCATAATGCCTACCAAAATTTTATGCACACCATCACCACTATCGACATCCACTATAAAAGCACACCTGATTAACACCCAATCAGCCCAACAATAAACACACCATCGATCATAAGTGACAACTTCAACAATCAAAAAATTTTATGAAGTTTTTACACCTCACAAATCACAACCAGCAGCCACAAATTAACAC
Source organism: Erythroxylum flavicans (assembly GCA_027576715.1). Lineage (NCBI taxonomy): Eukaryota > Viridiplantae > Streptophyta > Magnoliopsida > Malpighiales > Erythroxylaceae > Erythroxylum > Erythroxylum flavicans. The sequence continues at coordinate 3,439 of JANZXP010046295.1, read as the reverse complement.
ACCGTAAAAATGATTAACAACCACCAAAGATTCATTCAAACACAAGATAAAACCAGTTGCCAAATTGCCCTCAATTGTCGTTTAAAACAGAAGAAAACACAACTACCAAAATCACACAAAATTGACAATTACATAACTCATAAAAGTCACGTAACTCTTGACCAAAAATTCAGCACCACATTATAATCATATCCCATAAAATTAGCTGCAAAATATTATCCAAGATTGCCCTAAATTCCAGCCTCCAGGTCATACAAAAAATGTCATTAATTCACACCAAAAACAACAATACTTCAGCCCCCATCTCACATAAATTACAGTCATAGTCCAGCTGCAATAAACCAACTAAATCTTCAAAGAATATGCTACTTTAGATAACCATTATCCCTAAAATAGATTATCTATTAAATCCCTTCTTAATTAGGATTTTAATCCTTATCAAACTTATCTTGAAAGAGTCTCATAGAATTCCAACTAAGTCTAGTTGTCAAATAATATCCAAAATTAAAATAATAAGATATCATAACATATATCTTAAAAAATATTTTGTATCTCACTATAATAAAAAGATTTGAAAAAAATGATAAATATAAATTAGTACATTGAGTAGAAAAGAAGGCTAGAATTTTTTAGTCAATCAATATTAAAGTTTACAATACGTGGTGTGTTTGTAACTATTATACATTTACGTATACAGTTGTGGCTATTTTATCATTTTGTAACATGAAAGTAGGTTCACTCAATTATTGAGTATTGACTCTGTGTTTATGATATGTCAATCATGCATTTTATATTTTAATTTTAGTTTAAAACCTCGTCCGAAAAATTTACATTTTCAGATATATCCAAAAACTAAAAATTGTGATTGTCTTGAATGCTTGAAATGGATGGTCATGTTTAAGCCATTTATAAATTATAAGGCCTGGAGCAAAGCTTTCTTGATATGTAGTTTTTATATTTTTATGCAAATGATTTTTCTAAAGTATTACGGTTTTCATTTTTTGAATTATTAAAGAAATATGATTTGGCTTAGCTTTATTAGTATTTCTAAAGACTTTCAAGCTTCTATTATTGTGGTTGGATGGGTGTTACAAAGGTTTTTCTAGAAAACAAACTTATATCAAAGTCGCGTCTACTCCTTCGCACAACAATATCATTTAGGTCTATTTAAGCAAGACTTAGTCTTCCTATATGATCATTAACTAACAAACTCTTGTTCTCGAATGCCTCACCACCCTTGGAGTGTTTTAACTCTCACACTCAAGTAAGAATACTATAAAAGTATTAAATAATCATAGGCAATAGTAAACACACAAGAGCTATAATAAAAACCAAATTTATTGCTTCTCCAAAAGTATAAAAAGGAATGATCTCTCTCAATATCTCCCCTTCCCCTCTATCTTTATTCTCTTCAGGAACAAGACTCAAATAAGCTATTTATGAGCACCTCTAGCTTTATAATTCTTAATCCTAATTGATCTGAACTAAATAGATCACCCATATCCTTATCAGATTACATCACACTAACTAATTAGATGACACCTTATTCAAATTGGACTCTGTCTGAGAGGATTTAACTACATCACAAATAACAAGATAAGATATTACATTTAACTAGGAATGATATATCCATATCCATGAAGAACTCTACTATCTTCAGATGATCCTCCCACATGATCTTTATTTTTTAAAGCTGATCTATATATACTGTGATCTTATTTCCACATCATCCAAGATCTCCCTTTGATCTCTATCCATTGATGATGAATCATCCAAGCCTAAAGCCTCTCGTAATACACTAGTTCTGTCTAATTCTTACCTATGTAAAGTTTATTAGTCATAATCTGTCTATTTGAGCATATATTAAGTCCTTAAAGCTCTCACATATCTCCCTGATGTATGTGATCCAGTTAGCTTTTAACCCAAGGTCCATCTTAATATATCTTTTGGGCTTACATTCGAATCTTACATCTTATCAAAGATTTCTATCGATGTGTACCAACGCATGCCAACATTTGACAATACTTTTCCTTGCCTAGTTACAAGAACTTGACATACTCATTGAAATAATTCGTGGGTACTCCTCTGAAGTTGATTCCCTCGAGGACTCCTTAATCATTAGCATGTCTCCAACGTACCATATTCCCTCTCCATCAGGTTTATCCTTACTTTTGTTCGAACACTCCTTCACAAGGCTTATTGCACCCAACAAAGCACGATTATTAAGGTAGAATTCTTCCATTGAGTCATCCTCTCCTTTTCTTTAATCCCTCGCAACCATGGAATTCACTTGCTCCTTACCCTCATTCCATTTTGGGCATTTATGAGCAAAGTGCAACCCTTCATAAATGAAACAAGTAATATCTCATTTCATTTGTTTCTTGAACTTGCATTGAGAGGATTCAAATACCTTCTCATTGCCTTTCTTTGATCCATTCCATGTCTCATCATTCTTTTTGTTGTCATTGCTAGTTCGAATTGGTTATGGAATTTGAAGATCTACTAAGGCATCTGCAGCCACTACCGCGCTTTGGAAGTCTTTCACATTTTGCCTCCAAAGCTCCATTTGTGCCTAACCTTGCAAACCGCTTACGAAGTTGAACAACTTGCCTTTTTCAGACATGTTTTGTACATCCAACATCAAGTATATGAATTCCTTACATACTCATGCACTGAGTTGTCTTGCTCTAACCTCTTCAAAGCCTCCCTCACGAGCCGTGAAGTGTTACTGGGGAGGAACTGGTCCATTAACTCCATTTTCACTTAAGTGTCAATAGGAGGTCTACCCGCACTAATGTAGTTAGAGGTTCTCGTTCTTCATTACAGCTTTGCATCCCCCATTATATACATAACCATGATTGACACCTTCTTTGAATCAAAAACCTAGGTTATTGGAAAGTATTGCTCTATAACCTGTAAGAAATTTTCGATCTCCTTTATAATGCCCTAATACCCACTGGGAGGATATTGCGAGTGCCATACACATAGAACACACTGAAGACGAAACATTTCTAAACATATAAAAGACTTGTACATACATACATTCATTTCCATAATCTCAACAAACATACATCACATACCAAAATTTCCAAAAGCTGCCTGAATTAAGGTTAGTCAACTCTTCAAAATAAAATTCAAGATTCATATACATCAGATACAAGTCCAAAAATAATCTCAAACATACATTTGAGCAAAACGAAAAAAAATCAGACTCTATTGGCCATCGTAGTTGTCTTGTCCCAGTTCCTACGTCCCTCTTTTAGAACCTACACGGAGCAAATCCACCATGCTAAGCATATAACTTAGTGAGTAATAACTAAACTATAAGTCAACAACAGATACAAAAATTTAAAACAAAACAAAGTTTTATAAATAACATAATTGTTCAACACAAGAGGGTATAAACCCTTCAGAAACATAATACAATTTAGCTTATGCC
>JANZXP010046274.1:0-11840 GCA_027576715.1 Erythroxylum flavicans | reverse complement strand
AGGAAGCTGATTGGAATGGGTGAGCTTAAGAATGGCCTTTATTACTTCAAAAATCACGCACCAGCTTCAGCCTTCTTATCAAATAAAGACCAATCTAATTTATGGCATCAACGCCTTGGTCATTTATCTTTTAATCGTTTGTCTCTTGTTTCAGATTTTAAGCCTTTTATCTCAAATAATTCTGATGTTTTTTGTGATGCTTGCCATCGAGCTAAGCAAATTCGCCAGTCTTTTCCCACTAGTTCAATTAAAACTCAAGGCGCTTTTGATCTTATTCATTGTGATTTATGGGGACCTTATCGTACACCTTCTTTATCTAAGTCTCATTATTTTTTGACTATTATTGATGACTTTATCAGGGTTACTTGGGTTTATTTGCTCAAATCTAAAATTGAGGTATCCCAATTATTACTTTCTTTTTTTGCCATGGTTCATCGACAATTTAATTGTCTTGTTAAAATTATTCGTAGTGACAATGGCACAGAAGTCACCAACATTTCTCTTCAACAAAGTTGTCAACAAGAAGGAATCCTCAATTACTTTTCTTGTGTTTCAACGCCTCAATAAAATTGTGTAGTGGAATGTAAACATAGACATTTACTTGAGGTTGCTAAAGCTTTAAGGTTGCATGCTAGTTTACCAATAAAATTTTGGGGTGAATGTGTTCTAACCACTGCCTATTTAATAAATTACACACCCACACCTCTTTTATCTGGAAAAAGTCCATATGAACTTTTATTTTATTCAAAGCCTTCGTATGCTCATTTACGTGTTTTTGGATGCCTTTGTTATGCTTCAACTATCCCACGATCACATGATAAATTTCATGATAGAGACACGCCATGTATTTTTTTGGGATATCCTTATGGACAAAAAGGGTATAAGGTTTATGATCTCAAAACACATCAAGTCTTTGTATCTCGTGATGTCATTTTCCATGAAAAATTTTTCCTTACAAAGAAAATTTCCCGTCCCCTGCAACACCACCACCTAAAGTACCTTTGCCATTACCTATTGATGATGTGTCCACTTCATACCTATTCTCACATAACCAAAGTCCATCATCAACAGACTTTGATTACCACCCAATACCTGCCCAAATACAACAAAATGACATAGATACAAATTATATCATGCCTACCTTACAAATTCAACAACCAAATGTTGAACAACCAACATCATCTATTACTTCTAGCAGATCTCAACGTGCCAAAATCCAACTAGCCCATTTTAAAGACTTTGAATTTAATTTCTCAAAAAATAAAGCTTCTTCTTCAGGCTCATCCAACGCAGCTTGCTCAGGTACAGGTCCAACATATCCTTTGTCCAAATATCTTTCTTATTCAAAATTTTCCTTTGCTCACAAATTTTTTCTTTCGGCCATTACCCACCACAATGAGCCCACATCTTATCAATAAGTAGTGTAGGTTGATCATTGGAAGCAAGCCATGAAATGTGAACTGAAAGCTCTTGAACAAAACCACACATGGACTTTGAAGCATCTTCCTCCTGATAAAAGGGCCATCGGGTATAAATGGGTCTACAAAATAAAATACAATTCTGATGGATCCATTGAGCGTTACAAAGCTTGCCTTGTTGCAAAGGGTTATACTCAAGTTGAAGGTTTAGATTACACTAAAACTTTTGTTCCAGTTGCTAAACTCACTTCTGTTCCTACACTTTTGGCTCTTGCAACAATTCGAAATTGGGAACTTCACCAATTAGATGTGCATAATGCTTTTATTCATGGTGATTTACATGAGGAAGTTTACATGCAACCCCCACCTGGGTATTTGTCTGCTGATGATAAAAGAGTTGACCATCTTCATTGTTCTCTTTATGGGTTAAAACAAGCCTCGCGACAATGGTTTGCTAAGTTTTTTACTGCTATCTCGCAGTTTGGTTTTCAACAATCCAAGGCTGACTCTTCTTTATTTGTTTATCATCAAGGAGATTCCTTTACAGCTATTCTTGTGTATGTGGATGATGTTATTGTTGCCACTAATGATTCATCAAAATTTAAGGCTTTAAAGAGCTACTTAGCTTCTTTGTTTCCCATTAAAGATTTGGGTTCTCTTAAATATTTTCTTGGTCTAGAAATTGCCCGAAGTTTAGAAGGAATAGTTCTTTCTCAAAGAAAATATACGCTGGACATTTTAAAAGAAACGGGTATGCTAGCATCCAGACCAGTTAAATTCTCATTAGAGCAACATCATCATTTGACGTGGACTGCCATTTTATCTAAGATTGCATCCGATGAGGTTTGCTAATTTTCCATCACATATCTACACATAATCAGATTGCTGATGTATTCACAAAAGCATTAAGAGCTCATCAATTTCAGTATTTAGTTGCCAAGTTGGGCATTTGAGATCTTCATGCTCCAATTTGAGGGGGGGTAATAGCGGAGCTGTCATTATAAAGAATATTGGAGATATTGTTGAGCGGTTATTGAGCAAATTTTGTAGATATATTATGCAGATATATTAGAGATATTATAGGATTCAAAATTCAATTCTGTTGTAACTATCCTCTTATTTTTTGATAATCTGTTTTCCTATTGTATCTATAAGAGCACTTTGTTATTCAGCAATAAAGGTAAAGCTGACTCTCTTTTACCAAAGTTAACAATAATCATCGCAAAATGCTAGTACAATTGCAATGAATCTAATACATAATCACCATATGTGGCACCATTTGTGACGCTTTAGAAATGCGTCACCAATATTTGGCGACGAACTAAATAAATCATCATATAACGTATACATTCTGCAACAGTTTTCATTTATCGTTACTCAATATTATGTTTGTACGAGTCTTATGCGACGATTACACCAATCGTCGCAAATAACGCAATTATTGGCGACGCAATATATATTTCAGTCACTATTTGTTCCAACCATTTGCGACGCTTCACCATAATGGATGCCAAGTACATTGATTTCCTCGACATCTAGCGACGATACTCCTGTTCGTCGTAAAAATCTTTCTTTGTGATGACGCAATTATTTAAACGTCATCAAAATTTAATGTTATTACGATGATATTCTATAATTGTCGTAAATGAACGTGTAAATCATCTCTAAAACGTCATCTCCAATTAGTTACGTAGCTAGTAGATGGATCTGTTATCGTGGTATATTGTGGTTTGAATGAGAAAAAAAAAAGCTAGATTTTGAAAGAATTGGGAATAGACTTTAATACTATGATAGAACAAAGTAATACGAAGAAAAAATGATAACTAGATAAGGATAAATAGAATAAATGATAAGGATAAATAAAAGATAAAATAAATTTGATTTAGGCACAATATATGGTGGTTGAGATTTGTTATTAGGGATGACAATTTTTGGCCTATGAGCTTAAATTTAGTTGTTTTTAATGGGCCGACCCATGGGTCAAGCCTAGGCCCAGGTAAACTCGAGATTCAATTATTCTAAGTAAAACATCATTTTACTTAGAAGATTTAGGCCTTGGGTAAACTTATGTCTGGGCAATCTAAACCTTAATTTAATTAAAAAATAAATTATTCTATATTTTTAATTTTAAAAAATTTATTTAAAAAATTTTGATGGGCTAGCCCATTGCTATCCCTATTTATTTAGAAACATCGGTATGACTGCTCTAAGAAGCCACTTATTGGTCAGTCAAACACGAGTTCATCTTAAAACTTACCACCAACAAGAAGTGTTTATTTACCAAAAGTTTCCGAAACCCAAAATGACAGCATTGCTCTAATGGCAAAACACCACGTGGGATGAGATAAGATATTGTCTCTAGAAACAATCTACCACTGCTGTTGACTTAAAATAGGAAGTGCGTATTGTTCGAATGACTTGCCAAAATACAGAGGGATGGAGGTCGTCGGAGATACAAAGAAGAAAAAGAGAAAGATTGATGGAGAAATAGAAAGAGGGGACAATCAGCACAGGCAGATACGGGATGAAAGAAAGATGAAGACAAAGACATTATCAGGCCGTGTGGAACCTAATGAATTGGATTCAATTCATTAATTTTATGTAATTGAATTCAATTCATGCGTTTGGAATGTCAAAAAAGAGATGACTTGAATTCAACCACGTAATTGAATATTATTTTCTTTATGAATTCAATTCACATCTTAAGTGATCCGATTTGTGTGTGAATTGAAAAGTCAATTCTTTTCAAAACATTAAAAATTCTTTTTTCAAATATACACATCATAAATATACAAATTACTACAAAACACACACATATTGATTACATACCATTTTTAGTTAAGGATAAAAAAGTCATATGAAGTAGTTGAATTCATTTTTATTGTGTTCTAAATAATGTAATTGAATTCAATTCTAATATTTATAGATTTATTTCAAACAGTATAAATCGAATTTAATTCAATCCCACAAATGTAATTGAATCCAATTCGAAAGTTCCAAACAGCCTATATGTTAAGTTTTGTTCTTCGTTAAAAATTTATTCCATTCACATTAATTGGCATGATAAGCCACTTCAGTTTCTTTAATAAAGAGTATAATAGAGAGTTATTTTTGCAAAAATTTAGAGTTTAAATATTATATTATTATTTTTAAAATTCAGAATATAATTATAAAATTTAATAAAATTTAAGATATTTTTATTATAAAATTTTTTAATTTTAACTTTACCTAATATAAGGCCATAATTTATAATTATTTTTACAAAAATTTTAAAGGACAAAATCATATATCATAATCATCCGAATTAAATTTGTTTCACTTTTTAATTCTTCTACAATTTATCCAAATAAAAAAATTGTGCCTACAGTTAAATACTTTTTTTTTAATTTCCTACAGTTCAATACTAAACTTATATATTTTGGTTAGAAATTATATATCATAAATTAGTTACATGCCAAAAACTCAAACTACTCGATGTTATTTTCTTCTTATTGAGTGGATTCGGTTTCTTTTACGACTATACCAGGATTACTGAAGAACGAATAGGACTTTTTTTAAGTTAAAAGGAAATTATATTAACAAAATGAAATATGTACACAATCCCCAACGACGATCCCATAGTCAAATACGACATTGCACTACACAAAAAACAACCAATACACCTTAGGTTTAAATAAACCAACGCAATCAGACCTTCTGACTGATATTGTCCTGTTTCTTGTGAGCTAAAAGAGTCGCTCTAATCAAATTGACAATTACCGCCGTAAGTTCTAAGTGGTGTTGTTCCTCATACATATAGGGTCGCCTATTTCTTTCCCGCCAAAGATAGTTAATAACCATCTGAAAGGAAGTCTGAAGTAGTAAACCATCCTTGTAACCAAAATTCGTATATCGGATGATATATTCCAATACCTTATCCCATACAAAAGCAAGCCTAGGGGGCTGAATCAAAGATAAAATTCTACTCCACACCGATTTACTATAACTACAGTCAAAGAACAAATGGTTGCGCATCTCATTAACAAGTTTACATAAAATACATAAGGAATCATATGACTCGAACCACCTATCTTTAGTTTTCAATCGATTTTTAATCACCAATCATAGAATAATGGTTTCCTTGGGATAAAGAACCTGCTTCCACACTAGTTAAAACCATGGCACAGTTACACAAGGTTTAACAAGTAAATTATGTGCAGATCTATTGTTAAAAACACCACTGGAATTTAAGGTCCACGTTAACCTATCCTTCCTACCAATATTCAACAATTCAAGTAAGTACCTTTCCAATAGATGAAAATGGCGATGGGTGTAAAGTCTCGACCTCTCTTGCATAAACCAAGCAACCGAAGCCTCTATAGGGATCCTGCTTCATAGCACCTGCAATTCCTTACACATCCACAAAGTGTTGACTTCTACCCAATTATCAAACCACCACCGAATATCTTCGCCATCTCCTACCTCGTATTTCATGCAAGGATATACCAACTCTCTAAGGTTCAATATACCCTTAAAAAACCACGAATACGCTCGATTGCCTTGTAGCTGCCAAAAACTTTAGTTTTGAAGATAATAAGTCTGCATCCATTTTACCCACAAGGCTTCCTTATTCATAAATAGTCTCCATATCAGCTTAAGGAGCAAATCCCGATGCATTTGATTAATAGAAATCACACTCAATCCCCTTAGCTTCTTAGGAAGAATGACTTCACTCCATTTTACTTTGGCCTCTTTACATGTTTCTGTTTTCCCAGACTATAGAAATGACTTTAATACCCTCTCCAACTCGTTAATCACTTTCTTTGGAAGAACCAAATGAGCTGCCCAATGTATATGCATACTATTCAACACAGAATTAATCAGAGGGACTCGAGCTGCTAAGGACGAATAGGATTGCATTAGGGTATCTTCATTCAAATCAAATATCAATATTTCGTAATGTTTGTTTTCGTTTTTATCTTTTATTTTTATTTTTATTTTTAAGTGTAATAAAAATTTATTTTAAATTTTAAAATTTAAATTCTTTAAATTATTAAAATTATAAAAACTATTTTTTATTTTTGTTTCTTTTTTCTCATCAATTAAATATATTTACTTAATTATTTAATATTAATAACTAATAAGAATTATAATTTATATAATTAAATTATTTAATTTAATTTAATTTATATAATTATATGAAATCTTATTTTTAAAATTTAAAATATTTTTAATTTAAAAATATTTATAAAATAATATTGCAATAGATCTTTAAAGTTATTCATAAATATGATCAATTTTACCTAATATTTAATTATTATTCATAATAAAAATACAATTATATTAATCTTTAATAATTAAATATAATATTATTTTTATCTATAAATATAAACTAAAAATAAGAAACAGAAAGAAAGGATTGTAACAAAAAAGCCTAAATAAACCAAACACGTAAGTTACGATGCGCTATAATTATTTCACGCATTTATAGATGGTACTTGAAAATTACTGATAAGATCTTCCCATGACAACTCTGTATGAAGCCTTCAACCTTTTTTTTCTTAGAAAGGATAGAAAGATAAAAGAAAAGAAAAACCCGAAACCAACACAAAATCAACTGTATCGCCTGCCCTGCCGATACATAATTCCTAGCCTATCGCTATGTAGGATAGAGATCGAGTCCGTTGGACGTTCTGTGAGAATTCGCAATCCTGTATGAACTCGCATTGCTAAGGTAGCCAGAAGATCGACGCTTTGATTCCCCTCTTTATAAACGTGGTAAAATTGCACAGTCCAGTTGTGCGCCAGCATCGTATGTATGTCCTGCACCAAAACAAAAACCTCAGTCAGTAGCCAATCAGAAGAGGAAAGAATATTGATGACCTCTAAAGAGTCCACTTCCAGTAAGATTTTCCGGTACCCAAGGCCCCAGGACAACTTCAGGCCCTCCGCAACGCCCCTTAATTCCGCTTCCAACGGCGAACATGCCCCAAATTTGTGCAAAAAGCCTCTACACCATAGCCTTGACATTTATGGTAGTTAAAAATGGAGCAGATATTCTGTTCCGTAACCCAATTACGAGTACAGAGGTTTTCATATTTTAACAAGTGATCAGATCTTGATAAATAAGCCTATACGACAACTGTGAATGAAGCCTTGACATTTACATGGGAATGGTAACGGGTAAGTCATTTAATCTTTTTAATGAGTGATCAGATCTTGATACATGAGCCTATACGATAACTACATATGAAGCCTTGACATTTACGTGGGAATGGTAACGAGTCAGTCTTTTAATTTTTTTAAAAAAAATTTAAAAATTAAAAAAATATAGTAATGTAATTTTTTTAATTGGTTCTAAATTTAATTTGTTTAGCTTAGGTTTATTTGAGTTCTAACTCTTCTATATAAAATGATGATGTTTTGTTAAAATAATTAAGTCTCGAGATAGTATGAACTTGGACCTAATTTATAAACCGGTCCATTAAAAGCCACTAAATTTAGGCGGCCAAGAATTATCATCCTTATATTTATGGATGGTACTTGGTAGTCTAAAATTAGTGATCAGATATAAGCCCTACAGAACTGGTCACCTTTCGATTAAAACAACCTCTTGCAAAAGTAAACTTCCCGTGAAAGTATTGCTCCAATGGATTAGAGTGATATGCTCTGTCCTCTCTCTAACCTCTAGCTTTCAACCCAACCCATAGCTTTACGATCCTTGCTTCTCCTTCCTCCATTACTGTCACTCTCCTTCCTCCATCTAGCTCTCCACACCACCCTTCTGTTATTTGTTTTTCTGTTAATTCCTTCCTTCCACTTCCTCTAATCCTCCACTTTACCCATTCACCCTCACCAGATCAGATCTATTACAAGGGCATTTTAGTCCTTTCCTTTTCCTACCCATTTTATCTCCTCCCTTGTTTTCCTCGTTTAAAATTTGTCTCAACCTCTTTCAACAATGCAAGCTCTGCTTAACACTTTCCTTACTATAAAATAAGCAAATGACAAGGAGAATTTTCCTCTTTTACCCTCACTCTTTGGCCCAACTCAAGCCCCTCTACCCTCAACTACTTCACTATCACCAGTTACACCAGCAGCAACCCTCCCCCTTCACACAGTAACCATTTCCTTAACCTCTTCAACTCCTTCTAACCCTTCGATAGAGAGGAGAACCTGGAAGCAAGTGCTGCAGACCATGCTCTGCATAGGGTTCAAATCTTCAGAAAACTCTCTTATGGAGTTTTTCTGGAACAAAAGACCTGCTTTTTCTGTCATCCAAAGATGGGCACAATCAGTTTGTAAGAACAAAAGGTTTGTGGAGGTTGTAATTGCATAAGATAAATTCATTCTGTTCATATTTTTCTTTAAAACACAAGCATCAAAAGTAGTCAAAGAAGGTCATGGCATGTTGCAAATTTCCCATTATTTTTGTAACCATGGCAGCCAGGATTTCAGATGGATTGTAAGGAAAAGAGACCAGTGCCAATGTGGGTAAATCTTTTTAATGTCCCTCTTAAATATTGGACAACAAAAGTCTTGAGTATGATAGCTATTTTTCTCGGTAAACCTCTATGTTTGGATATGATAGCTAGTTTTCTTGGTAAACCTCTATGTTTGGATGACAATATAGCAAATAGAAGGAGATTGGGGTATGCCAGAATCTGTATTAATATGGATATTTCCAACTGCTTACTAGAATCTATCCCTATTATGAGATTGGGTTTGATGGGTCCTTATACGAGGACAATGTGTCAGTTCAATATTAATGGAAGTCGTCCCTTGTTGCTAAAGGTAAAAAATGGATCCCTACGAGTAGGACTTTCATTAGAGGGGACTATGAGGAATTGATGGGTGTTGGACTCCCAAATACTGAGGTAAGACAGAATGAGGAAACCAAATACGTGTCTATGCCTAAAGATGGTAAAGAAAAACATGAACTAGAAGGTGATAGGGAAAGATCAGTGACGGTAGATGATGCTGGGAAAATAAGGAGTGAATGCGATGTAGGGGAAGGAGACTTTGCTACAGCCAATGCTGAAGATAAAGGAAAAGAGGTTACTATGACTGGTATGAATGAGGAACAATTGTTGGATGACTCAACGGCCAATCTTGAGCATAATACTAAAGGGTTTGATCAAAAGGAAACGATTGGGACTACTATGGACAATAAGGAGGAGGATCCTACTATTGGAGAATTTTTGGCAGTCGCTAAAAGGAAAGGCTCTAAAACCGACATTGCTTAAATTATGAAGATCTTAGCATGGAATGTGAGGGGAATCAACTACCCTAAAAAGCTTTCGGATTTAAGGGATTTTATCTATAACATAAAGCCATGGATTTTCACTCTTTGGAAACTAAAATTAGATATGAAAACCTTAAATTATTGAATAAACTGGGATCAAAATGGAAATTTATCTCTAACCATCAAGCCCATAGGTGTGGGAGAATCATTATTGGAGATGATCCTACTTTGGTTGATGCTCAAGTCTTTACTACAAAGACGCAAGCCATACACCTAAAATGTAAACTCCTTCAAGTAAATGTTAACATCTTTGTCTCCTTTATTTATGGATCTAATCATGCCTTCTAAAGGAAACAATTATGGGATAGCTTAATTCAATTTCAGAATAGGGTCAGTGGGGTATGACTTCTATGTGGGGATTTCAATTCTACATTATATAGAACAAAAGCTAAAGGTAATTTTAGTCTGAGAAATTTCTCATCTGACTTCAATGAATGTATGGGTCAACTAGGAATCGTGGATCTAAAGTCACAAGGGCATTTTTATACTTAGAGTAATAATTAGATGGGAAGATGGGCTTTCAGGAAAAAACTTGATCGAACTATGGTGAACAAAGATTGGATTTCACAGTTCCCAAATATTGTAACTTCCTTCTTAGACCCCTTATTCTTAGATCATATACCTATGCAAATTGAAATTCTAACTCATAATCAGGGTCGAAGAGGGCCATTTAGGTTTAACAACATATTAATTGATGATGATGGATTTACTGAGGCTTTGCATTAAGGATTGGAAGCTATGGTTGAAGGTACACACCAATATGTTTGTGTCCAGAAGCTTAAAGCTATCAAAAGGGAGATGAAAACTTTAATGAGTGGAAGATCGTGCTCCACTTAGAAAGAAGTTACCATAGCTAGATAGAAACTGGAAATGGTTCAGTAGCAACTTGACTTGGATCCAACCAATTCTAGCCTATTGAATATTGAGAAAACCCTACTAATGTCCTATCTTTCTAAAGCTAAGGATCCTGCTAGCTTAATGGAGTAAAGAGCCAAAGTTAATTAGCTAAATGATGGTGAAAGGTGCTTAAAATTCTTTTTCAATTTGGTTTTAGCCAGAAGGAATGCTAACAGAATCTGCTCTCTAAAGTTACGAGATGGGGAGGAAATTTCTAATCAAGAGAACCTTCTTAAGGAAGCAGAGAGATACTTCAAGAATTTCTATGGATCCTCTCGAAACCTAACTATTTCAATCACTCTTGATTCCTTTATTCGCAAAAAGATCTCACAGGAACAAACTGCAGCTCTCATCAAACTAGTGGAAGATAAAGAAATAGAAGAGGTGATGTTTCAGATGCATTTGAATAAATCCCCTAGTTCTGATGGTTTTAATGGTTATTTCTTTCAAAAGACATGGAAAGATATTGGACCTATGGTTAAAAACGCAGTACTGGAATTCTCCTCTAATGGGATTCTACTGAAGGTGATCAACAAAACTCACATTTGTTTAATTCCTAAAACCTCTTGTTCCTTTACTTTGGATAATTATAGGCCTATTGCATGCACCAATTTTCTCTATAAGATTATTTCCAAAATCTTAGCAAATAGGCTAAAAATGGTACTTGATTTGTTGATCTCTGACAACCAGAGTACTTTCATACACAGTAGAAGAATTGGTGATAATTTTCCTATAGTTTAGGAGTTGATGAAAGGGTATCAAAGGAAGAATAGCCCACCGAATTGTATCATAAAGGTGTACTTTAAGAAAGCCTTTGTTTATATTGAATGAGACTTCATCCTATGGACTTTAAAACTCTTGGGGTTCCCAGAGGAGTTTGTCAATTGGGTTAAGGCATGTATAACCACTCTTACTTACTCCATTCTAGTTAATGGTACTCCAACAGATTCTTTCAAGAGTGTAAAGGGCTTAAGATAAGGTGACCATATTTCCCCATATCTCTTCATTATCTATATGGAAGTCCTCAATTAGCTAATCCAACAGAAAGTGGGAAACAGTAAGTCCTTTAAATTTCATACTAAATGCAAGAAGTTAGGCTGATCAACTTATGTTTTACAAATGATCTACTGCTTTTCTCTAAGGCATATGGCAATTCTATTGAGCTACTCATATCAACCCTGTCTGAATTTAGGGATCTATCAGGTTTGGAGATTAATTTTACCAAAAGTCAGCATGTTTTA